>OZ018332.1:65813289-65857847 GCA_963969495.1 Ceratothoa steindachneri | reverse complement strand
CGAGTCCCAGCTCGCGAAGCAGTAGCTCGTGCTGCAGCCAAGCTGAACTTCAGAAAGGCAAATTTCGCGGGACTTCGTGCTGGCGTGGCAGCGATAGAGGTGGAAGATAGTGACAACGTCGAGCAACCATGGAAGAATTTCAAAAACTCATTCATGGCCCTGCAGTCACGATTCATTCCATCAGAACGCGGCCGAGTCGGAGCTACTCAACCCAAGTGGTTCACCCCCGAAATCGGGAGAACCCTACGGAAGAGAAAAACCGCCTATCGCCAAGCGAAGAACACTGGAGAATTCGAGCACTACAGAAGTCTATGCCGAAGTGTCAAGTCCATGATAAGGGTGGCGAAACGCGCCGAAGAAGTCCGTGTGGCGAGACTCTGCAAAGAGAGCCCCAAGGAATTCTTCGGATACGTAAACAGCCGTAAGCCGACACGTAGACGGATCGGTCCCTTGGTGAAAGAGGATGGTGAGCTAGAGCTCAGTGACGAAGCGAATGCGACCATCCTCAACAAGTACTTCTCGTCAGTTTTCACTGAGGAGAAGGACACCACCCCTGAGCCTCGCGACAAGTACGAAGGCTCAGAGCAATTGGAGAGATTTCACTTCGAAGAGACGACAGTGCGTTCAAAGATCGACGCTTTGAACCGCTACAAGTCGCCAGGGCCCGATGGCTTCTTACCACGGGTGCTGAAGGAAGTGCGAGATGAGGTCTCCCCACATCTCTGCTCGATCTTCAGGAAATCGCTCGAGACTGGATGCGTGCCAAAGGACTGGCGAGACGCGGAAGTCACCCCCATATTCAAAAAGGGTAACGCGAGCGAGCCATCTAACTACCGGCCGATCAGCCTGACGTCGGTAGTAGGAAAATTGATGGAAAGTATCCTGGTTGACGAAATAACGCAGCACGTCGAGTCCAACCACCTATTGAGGAATTCCCAACACGGGTTCCGGCGGCACAGGTCATGCCTAACGAACCTTTTGGAATTCTTCCACTTCGTGTTCAGCGAGCACGACCGGGAGAAGGCGGTGGATGTCATCTACCTCGACTTGAAGAAGGCCTTCGACAAGGTGCCCCACCGCCGATTGCTGAAAAAGGTTCGAGCGCTAAGCATCGCCGGAGCTGTAGGTGACTGGATCGAAAACTGGCTGCATAGTCAAAGGCAGCGAGTAGTGGTGAACGGGCAAAAGTCCGGTTGGCTACCGGTAACAAGCGGCGTTCCCCAAGGCTCCGTGCTTGGCCCCCTACTCTTCATCATCTATGTAAACGACATAGATGATGGCATAACTGCGAGGATTTCCAAATTTGCCGACGATACCAAACTAGGTATGAACGTGGCAGACGCGGAAAACGTCGAGAGACTCCAAGCTGACTTGAGGAAACTCGGGGAGTGGTCAGACAAATGGCAAATGCCGTTCAATGTCGAAAAGTGCAAGGTGATGCACATCGGCCACAGAAATCCCCAAGCCGTCTACAGCCTCAAAAACTCGGCGCTCGAGAGCACAGACATGGAAAAAGACTTGGGAGTCGTGATCACCAGCGACCTCAAGTTTTCCAAGCAGTGCATCGAGGCGGAGAAGAAAGCCCAGAGAATCTTGGGGTATATCAAGCGACAGTTTGGGTATCGGAACAGGGAAATCGTTCTCACTCTCTTTAATTCCCTGGTCCGACCTCACCTGGAGTACGCAGTCCAGTTTTGGAGTCCATCCCTTCGGAAGGACATCGCCCGACTGGAGCGAGTACAAGCCAGGGCGACCAAACTGATCCCCTCGATCAGGCACAAAAGTTACGAAGCCCGCCTAGAAGAACTAAACCTCTTCTCACTGGAAACCCGAAGACGGCGCGGTCAATTAATCGAGGTCTTCAAAATCCTCCGAGGTATTGACCACGTAGGCAACGGGGACATGTTCCAACTAAGCGAGGGCGTAACGAGAAACCACGGCTACAAAATTGAGCTGCCGCGTTATCACCGGGACAGATGCGGGAACTTCTTCAGTTACAGTATCTGCAACGAGTGGAACGCGCTTCCGCCAGAAGTCGTGAACAGCGACTCTGTGGAGCAGTTCAAAAGGCGCCTGGATAAAGTCCTGGTTCGCTGACAGGCTCACGAGTCCCTGACTCGTAACAAGTACCCTCTCGTATGGACCGTAAGGTCTTCTAGGGTACTTCTTTTCCTTGTGACTCCTTGTGACTCTCTCTCTCTCTCTCTCTCTCTCTCTCTCTCTCTCTCTCTCTCTCTCTCTCTCTCTCTCTCTCTCTTTTGGCCCTTTAAGGAATGAGGAGGGGACATTAAAGCATTCAGATGCAGAAAATGCTTACTTCCTCAACGACTACTTCTCTTCAGTGTTAACTGAAGAGTGTGGTCCCATTTCCCAGCCGACGGATTCCTACTCGGGGGAAAAGCTGGAGGCAATGGACTTCACCGAAGGAGAAATAAAGAAAAAGATTGCTGACCTAAAGACGAATAAGTCCCCTGGACCGGACGGGTTTCTACCTAAAGAGTTCATGGAAGTGTGCGATGAAGTATCACGACATCTGTGCGCTATCTTTAACATGTCAATCCGGACCAAATGCGTTCCTAGAGACTGGCGTGAGACGGAGGTGACTCCTATCTTGAAGAAAGGAGACCGTAACCAACCGTCAAACTACCGACCTATCAGTCTGACTTCGATAGTCAGTAAACTCATGGAAAGCATCATGGTGGACAAAGTGACGTCGTATTTAGAGTCAAACCTGCTACTGAGGAGTTCCCAGCACGGCTTCCGAAGGCAACGGTCATGCCTGACGAACCTTGTGGAATTCTCCCACTTCGTTTTCAGTGAGCACGATCGGGACAAGGCGGTGGATGTGGTCTACCTTGACTTTCAGAAAGCCTTTGATAACGTTTCACACCGCCGCCTTCTCCGAAAAAGTGCGAGCGCTTGGCATAGACGGAAAGTTAGCCGGCTGGATCGAGAACTGGCTAAGTGGCAGACGGCAACGGGTGGTGGTGAATGGACAGTCTTCTGAGTGGGCGCCCGTTACTCGCCGGCACCCACGTGTGGTGGTTGGGATGCTTCCAAGAAGAAGTCCATCCCGAACCGCTCACGAAAGAAACATCGCAGTGAACAGAAAGTTCGCGGATCTCTGCACGGCAGAAGGAGTCTTCTTCATGGACCCTTATTGTACCTTTATTGGTAGAGACGACCTCTACTAAAGGGAGGGAATACATCTCTCCTTTAGAGGGAAGGCCTTTCTCGCCAACCTTATTCAAGACGTCGTGGAACGCACTCGAATGAGCGTTCGAAACAGAGTGAAAGCGGACGTGCGCCAGCATGCCCGTGTCACTCCTCTAACGACCTTCTCTGAGGTCGTCAAAAAGGGTCGGCTAAGCGTTCTGAGGAACTCCGAGTAGCGAGACTCTGTAAAGAGAATCCCAAGGAGTTCTTCGGCTATGTAAATAGCCGTAAACCAATCCATCGTAGGATTTGGCTCTTAGTGGACGAGGAGGGTGCATTAACTCAGTCAGATGCAGAAAATGCTAACCTTCTCAATGACTACTTCTCCTCAGTGTTTACTAACGAGTGTGGTCCCATCCCCGAGCCTGCGGATTCCTACTTGGGGGAAAAGCTGGAGGCAATGGACTTCACCGAAGGAGAAATAAAGAAAAAGATTGCTGATCTGAAGACGAATAAGTCCCCTGGACCAGACGGGTTTCTACCCAAGGTGTTGAAGGAAGTGTGCGATGAAGTATCACGACATCTGTGCGCTATCATTAACATGTCAATCCGGACCGGATGCGTTCCTAGAGACTGGCGTGCGTCGGAGGTGACTCCGGTCTTCAGGAAAGGAGCCCCCAGCCATCCGTCAAACTACCGACCTATCAGTCTGACTTCGATAGTCGGTAAACTCATGGAAAGCATCATGGTGGACAAAATGACGTCTCATTTAGAGTCAAACCTGCTAATGAGGAGTTCCCAGCACGGCTTTCGAAGGCAACAGTCATGCCTGACGAACCTTGTGGAATTCTTCCCCTTCGTATTCAGTGAGCACGATCGGGACAAGGCGGTGGATGTGGTGTACTTAGACTTTCAGAAAGCCTTTGATAAGGTACCACAACGCCGCCTTCTCCAGAAAGTGCCAGCGCTGGGCATAGACGGAAAAGTAGCCAGCTGGATCGAGAACTGGCTAAGTGGTAGACGGCAACGGGTGGTGGTGAATGGACAGGCTTCTGAGTGGGTGCCCGTTACTAGCGGGGTGCCTCAAGGTTCTGTCCTGGGACCACTACTATTCATCCTCTACGTCAACGACATGGAAGGTGACATGGTTGCCAAGATTTCAAAATTTGCCGACGATACCTAGCTTGGTATGAACGTTACAAAGGATGGAAATACTGCCCGCCTGCAGGAAGATCTTGGGAAGATTGGGGAGTGGTCGGACACGTGGCAAATGCTTTTTAACGTGGGGAAATGCAAAGTAATGCATATCGGCCACAGAAACCCTCATTCTCAGTATCTTCTTAAGGGCACTGCTCTTGAATCGAGTGACAATGAGAAGGACTTGGGTCTAACTATCACTAGCGACCTCAAGTTCTCGAAACAGTGCATTGAGGCAGAGAAGAAAGCCCAAGGATGTTAGGCTACATAAAGCGCCAGTTTGGATACCGTAACAAGGAGATAGTACTTTGTCTGTACAACTCCCTGATTCGGCCGCACCTGAAGTATGCCGTACAATTTTGGAGTCCTTTGTTTCGAAAGGACATCGCAAGGTTGGAACGCGTACAAGCCAGGGCAACCAAGCTGATTCCCTCTATCCGACATAAAAGTTATGAGGATAGACTAAGGGAATTAAATCTGTTTTCGCTGGAAACCCGTAGACTGCGTGGTCAGCTCATCGAAGTTTTCAAAATACTTCGAGGGTTCGAAAATGTTGACTACCGGGATATTTTCACACTGAGTGAGAACAGAACGCGCAATCAAAGCCTCAAACTTGAACTGAAGCGTTACAACCGCAATCTGTGTGGAAATTTTTTCACGTACAGTATGTGCGGTAAGTGGAACGCACTTCCAGTGGAAGTTGTCAACAGTGAATCTGTTGACCAGTTTAAGTCAAGACTAGACAAAGTCTTGAAAAGCGGCCATTCAGGGACGCAAAACAATTGAGCAGCCATGTGCCTGTTCGATTGCTAGTCCAAAGGTACCCTCTTTGAATGGACAGGAGGTCTTCTAGGGTACTTACTTCCCTTGTTTCTTCTTGTTTTTTTTTCTCTCTCTCTCTGTAAGAAAAAAAGAGAGAAAGGGGACGCCTTATTGTCGCGGGAAGAGAGCTTGTGTGTACCCTTGACTTTTCGAGCTATGTCGGCGGGGGTACCTATCTTCTGGTACCCCTGGCAGGGTTTCCCTTGTCGATTTGTCGGAAATTTGGTTCCAGACTAAGTGCGTCTTTCTTTATCCTACTCTATTCTTCCTCGTTTTTCTAAATTAATCCTATTTCTTCTACTTATACAAAAATAAGAAGAGCAACAAAAAAAACATATTCCTATCATGTAACTCTTACCCTTTTTTCATCTATCTACATATAAGGACCTGGTAGCTACCTCATGCGTCAGAAGAGAGGCATTGAAACCTCTATAAACAACGCCAACTGACGCTCACTGGGTGCGAAAGACTAAGATTGAGGGGTCTTAGACACTGGGGCACGATGAATGGTATGAGGGTAGTGCCCCGTTAACCCCTTCCCTGGCGCGTAATTATTGACCGTTCCTAGTGCATATTGACGGGTGCTTATGGTAGTATTGGTCCGAGGTGACGGCCCTTTGTTTCCAGGTTGGTTGCCAGGCCAATAAAAGGCCTTGGGTCGAGTCCCTTGGTGGGGCGCGATATCCATTGAACGCTGCTCTGAGATCCTGGCTGTTGTTAAGGGAACTAGAAGGAGTTTAGTAAGGGGCGTGCTTCGTTGTTGTTCACCTGGTGACAAATCGATGGCCCCTTCGGGGACCGTCTGTGCTGCTTGGTTGCAAGCCACGGCACGCCGAGGCTTGACGACTCGGTCGGACGAACAGCAGCACATGTAGCGTGCCTTCTGAAAGATCCGAAACTTCTCCGATGGATAGGCGGGAGCGACTCACGCGGGAAGAACTCACCAACCCCCATTTTTTGATATTGATTGGTCACAAAGGTTTGAGAGAGAGAAAGTGTTCAAAATGACAGGGAAAAAAGGTCCAGCTGCACTCAAATATACATGTGCGATATGCCAGGAGGATAAGTGGTGCGTGGACTTCCCGGAAGGATGTTTTTTGCAATGCCACCCGGGCAGTATATGCACCGACTGCATCTTTAAAGGAGAGGTCCGAGAGGAGGTGGAATACTGCAACGAACTCAAGAAACTCTTCACAACCTCTGAAGAAAAATCTAGGGCGCTGGAAAGTAAAATATAGACCCTAGAAACGCAGCACGCGCTTCAGATTCGGTGTCTCGAGGAAAAAATCCTAGAGCTAGCCTCTAAACTAGAGGCCTAGTCGGCTCAAGATCGAGACGAAAGTCCCACTGACTTAAGTGGTTCCGCCGATGTGACTCCAGCCCAAGGAGGTGAAACTACATTGGCAGTCCCACTTATGTCATGCGGAGCCAATGAGAAGAAGAAAAAGAGGAAGAATAAAAAGTACCTTAATGCTGCTCACCCCAGTGTAGAGGATTCGAGCGTTACTGGTGCGCAAGGAAAAGTGGAAAGAGAATAAGAGAAAAGAGAAACGGAAGAAGAGAAAACACATAAAGACAAGAAAAATAAGATGAAGAAGAAAAAAAGAAAAATGTAGAGATACAAGAAGAAAGCGGCAAGTCGCTTCCAAGGGGAAAGAATAAGTCGCCTACTGACAAATGTGCAAGAGTCACCCTTATTGGTGATTCTCAAGCACGGGGCTTGCACTCCCTGCTATCGGCCCGCCTTCGCACTATTGTGAAGGTAAGCTGCCTGCCAGGATGTGGTAACCACCACATCAGACTAGAGGCTGAGAAATCACAGATTTCTGAGAGCTCAGTCGTTGCTCTGATGGTCAGTGGAAACGACCTCTACCTAAGAGGAGGTAGGGTAGGCCCTACAGATAAAATCCTCCACACGGTCATGGGTGCCGTGGACGACTGTGGGCTGAAAACCCGCAAACGTTTTGTAGTCGGGATGCTCCCGAGGAGAGGTCCAACACGGACCGCTCACTCGATGAATATCTCGTAAAACCGGCGCCTGGCAGATTTGTGTACGGCAGCAGGGGTCTTTTTTGTGGACTCGTACCCCACCTTTTATGGTAGAAATGATCTCTACCAAAGGGATAGGGTACAGTTTTCCTTTAAAGGAAAGGCCTTTCTGTCTAACATGATCCAGGATGTCGTAGAGAGGACCGAAAATAGTATCCAGCCCATAGTGAGGGTGGACGTACGCCAGTGCGCCCGTGTCACTCCAGGAACGACCTTCTCAGAGGTCGGAAAAAGAGGTGCCTCGCCAACAAACAAGCCGAGAAACGCAAGAGTGTAGGGAGTACTACAGTCGGGGACTCCCTGAAAGTTCTTCTGTTTAATGCGAGGTCAATCAGGAACAAGTTTCCTGAGCTCCGTGGCCTCGTAGCGACGGAAGAACCCGAAATGGTAGCCATAACAGAATCGTTGATAAAAACCTCAAACCGAGACTTTGATGGCGAATTCACGGTTCCTGGCTACCAACTCTTCTACAAAGATAGGCCAGACAGACAGGGTGGCGGTGTGTAATGTTCTATGTCAAGGATACAATCAAATCTACGAACTCCAACATTATATCCGATCACGAGCTCCTAGCCATTGACCTAAAGATAGGTCCTGTCAGATACAGGAACCTGTTACTTTTCAGACCTCCTTGCCAACCTGTTAAGAAGGACAGGGAAGTGTACCAGCTGCTGGGTGAGCTTGTTCAAAGCAGAGTGTACATCGTTATGGGCGACTTCAACAGATAAGTTGACTGGGAAACCAGAGCAGCCTGTGGTGAATGCGCGCTACTACTGGAGTTCGCAAACAACGAGTTCCTAACTCAATGGGTCAGAGAACCGTCGAGAGGAGACAATATCCTAGACTTGGTCTTCACCTCTGAGAATAATATCGTTGAGAATGTTTCTGTAGGCGAAGAGCTCAGTGGCAGTGATCACCAGCTAGTTAGATTTAACGTCAAGATCCCGAAGGTAAGGTCTGTTGCCAGTCAATCAAGGAAACTTGACTTGAGAAAAGCAGACTTTGCAAGCCTTCATGCTGGGCTGACTGATGTAAGGCTAGCGGTATGCCATATGTCATGCTTCTTCACCTAGGTAAGTATAGCATAGGCTTGTTGTCATCCTTATTCAACAGGATCAAAAATGAATATATCCTTGCAGATTATATGGGAGTAGCTAACGTGCTTATTTTCGCCATCTGGGTAGAGATCGCTCTATCCCATCTAGTTTTCGTCCAATTTCTCTAACTTACTGGGTGTGCAAGTTGATGGTAAACTTTATTCCCGTTAGTTTAGCTTAGTACTCGACAGTGGAGGGCACCTTTCTCTCCTGAACACCGTGGATTTCGAAAATTACACTACGTTGGCTGCAATACTCGGATTTAGGAAATGTTAGCTGCGAGGTTTTTATTCGTGGACAGCAATTATATAGCTACGTTATTTTTTATCTAAAGAAAGACTAAAAAACTGCATAACGATCAGCCATCATGAAGACCTTCGACAATATAGCAGCTAGGAGACGCGTCCCCTAGCGTCACTGCCGAGCACAGGTGAAAGTAGTTATCTTCTCTCGAATAGGACAGAACGAGTGCGTCCAGCGATAAAATGCCTTTAGTCAATGTATCTTTGCCTTGAGAATAAACATTATCACATCGGTACTGCAACAAGATTATTTTGCTAAGTTCGACGTAAGTGAACTTCGATATATTTTGTTTTGGCTAGGAATAAAACTTTGGAGTGTTGATTATATCATATTATGAACTGCAAGTATATCCATGACCATCCACACAAGTTTCTGTATTCTTTGCTTTAACTTCATCCGTACATTTACTGAATGGGTTCTCTTAGATGCAGAAAAGGCACATCGTTTCCTTGGTCTTATTTTTCAACGACTTTGGTATGGAAGGAGAATAAACGTGGCCTTAGGTCCTCTTGTAACCTTGCTACCTACACTGCTCGTCACAAAGGATTTTAGCACCTCGGAGACTGCCAAAGCTACTTCCTTACTTATTACAGGTCGTTTATTTGTTCTAAGCTAGATTTACGACGCTAATTTTTTCGGCCTGACTTGAGCGTAAAATGGAGGCGATTTTTTTTTTTTTAATCTCATCTGGCGACTGCATTCTAGAGCATAAGTCTCCGTACCTAACCTAGCCTAAATCTAGGCTATATTAAAAGACAAATAAAAAAATAAAAAGTGTAAACAGGAACCCCCCCTGTAAAAAAAAAGAAAAATATAAAGCGAGCTCCGTCGACGGGGAAAGGCTCGCCCTCTTCGGCGAAGAAAAACGCGATCCATAGTCAAATAATAAATAACGGGGAGAAGGCCAGCCTCCTCCAAAAAGTCTAAAAGTCCATAGGTCAGTGTGTACAACCGTCCCGAGTAGAAGAGACAAGCGGTAGCGACCCCGCCCAAACCAGTACCGGGACAGATAAAGTGCACGAAGATCAGCCAGACTGGAACATTCAACAAGAATGTGCAGAACAGTCTGGGTGACGAAGCAGTAGTCAGAATAGGGCGCAGGGGATGGGGAGATTTCAATGCCCCGAGAGCACTCAGGGCGCTTTGTGAGTCGCTATAGATCACAATCCGGTCTCCGAACCGGGCACGTCGCGTAATCTCCCGAACTGAGTGGTGTATTGCCACCAGCTCAGCCGTGAAGACAGACGTAGCGCTTAGCAGAGCCCCGCTGACTTCAAGCAGAGGGAAAACAACGTGGAAGCCGACCCCCTCTTGGGACTTGGAGCCATCCGTATACACTGGCACGGTTCCAGTGTGACACGAGGTGTGCTCCAAAAAGGTCAAACGCAATACTCCCGGCGCTGTACAAGCTTTGGTAGCAGAAGCGTTGCGACAAATAGTCAAATGTGGTACCATCCAGGGTGGCGTCCTGCGCAAAACCAGGGGCACCACCGGCCCGAGAGCTATATCTAGACCTCGAAGGAGTTTCCTGGCCCTAAACCCAAAGGGCTTAGGGTATGACTGGCGTCTTTCGGCGGCATAGGCACCGTCAAGATCAGCTGCAGATATAGTGAAAGCTGTTGGCGACTGAGGGAGGCACCGGGCTCGCGCGTACAGGCGAGTGATTCTCTGCACGCGGCGCAGAGCGAGTGGCATTTCCTCAGCATTGACCAACAGGCTCTCAATGAGGAAAGTGCGGAAGGCACTGGTCGCAAGGTGAAGGCCAGTGTGGTGGATCGAATCCACCTTCCGCAATAAATGCTTGGCTGCGGATGCATAAAACTCGCATCCGTAGTCGAGCTTCGAACTAACAAATGATCGATAAAAAAGTAGGGGAGTAGCCCTATCAGCGCCCCAAATGCTGAACGTCACGGAACGGAGAATGTCCATGGCGCAGGTACAAGAGACCCTTAGGCTGCGAATATGAGCCTCCAATATGAGGCGTCGGTTAAATACAAGACCAACGAGACCGTGCGATTCCACTTGATCTAGGCGCACCTCATTATGAAAAAAATCTGGGTCCGGGTAAAGCATTGGATGGCGGCAAAAGTGCACCACCTTAGTCTTGGCCAAAGAAAACCGAAACCTGTGCGCTTCGGCATAGCAAGAGACGTGGTTCAATGCCTGCTGGAGGCGACGTTCCAGAGTTGGCATCTGGGCCGCGCCAAAAGAGATCGAAAGGTCGTCCACGTAGAGCGAGGCGAGAACATCTTCTGGCAGCACCGAGGTGATGCCGTTGATGCTCAGGGCAAAGAGTGTGACATTGAAAACACTTTCCTGCGGGACACCCTCTACCTGCCCCCTTGAGCCGGAGAGAGCTCCCCCCACCCGTACGCGGAATCGACGATCTCGCAGAAATCAGATATAAAAATTAGGAGGGGTCCCCTCGCCCGGATCGTGTGGAGAGTCTCCATGATACCGTATCGCCATGCGGTATCATAGGCCTTCTCCAGGTCGAAAAACAACGTGGCGTAGTGCTGTACAAAGGAAAGCCTCTCAGACGGCATTTTCCAGTCGGAGCAGAGCATCCGACGTGGAGTGGCAGTTGCGAAAGCCGCACTGTGCATAAAAGAGACGGCCTCCGCTCTCCAGGAAAAAGGCTAATCTAACATTTACCAATTTCTCCATCAATTTGCACACGCAAGAGGTTAGAGAGATTGGGCGGAAACCGGTCGGAGTAGAGTGATCTCTCCCTGGTTTGCGAAAGGCGAGCACAGTAGCGATTCGCCAGGAATCTAAGAGAAGACCCTCCACCCAGTTCCTGTTGAAGAAATCCAACAGAAAGGCCATCCCTCGCTTACCCAGGCGTCGAACAATGGCGTACGGGACATCGTTCGGACCATTGGCGGTGTCCGCGCACGAAGCGAGAACGGAGCGCAACTCACGCACAGTAAACCTGTCGTTGAAGGGTTCTCCGCCCCTGGAGGTAAAGTCCAGCCGGTGGACTTCCGCGACATCACGACGCGCAGTGAATGCTGGCGAAGCAGCAGCCCGGCTATAGAATGCGGAAAAAGCGGTCGCTAAGGATTCCGTCACGGACGCGTGATCCGAGATTGCCGTCGCATTCTCCTGGATAACGGGAGGGATGTCCTGCGAGAACTTGCCTCGAATCCTTTTGACTCGCTTCCACACCTCTGCTAAAGGGGTCTTCCCGTTAGGTGAAGACACGTATGCCCGCCAAGAAGAGCGGCGGGCATACTTCGAAATATACCGGAACCTAGCCCCTGCCCGACGAAATTCAGCGACAGTGAAATCGTTCTGGCATCGCGCTTATAGCGCATGTAGGCATAACACTTCTGTTTGATTTTTTTTTTATTCTATAGAGCCCATCTGGCAACTGCCTACTTGGGCATAAGTCGCCGAAAAACACGACAGCCTAGAACTAGGTTACTTTAAAATATAAAAATGAAAACTTAACAATGATATAAATTGGAAAAACTTAACAATCAGGAAGCAATCTCCGGCAGCGAGGGGAGGTTCCCCTCACCCCGGTGCAGGAGAGTGCAACCTACAAACAAAACAATAACAAAAAAAATTAACTTTAAATAAAGGGGAGAAGCCCGGCCTCCCCCCAAAAGTCAACAAGTCTACAAGTCAATGTGCACGAATCTGTCCCAAGCACAAGGGACAGGCAGTAGCAACCCCGCCCATCCCGGTACCGGGACAGGTATCGTGCGTGAAGATCACCCAGACTGGGACATTCGACAAGAATGTGCCGAACAGTCTGGGGGACGAAGCAGTCGTTGAAATAGGGCGCAGGCGAGTGCTCCATCAAATAGCGATGCGTCACACGAGTGTGTCCAATTCGGAGACGACAGAAAGCAACCTGAAGCCACTGCGGCATTGGTGGATAGGTGTATGGGAACAGTCGCGGCGCAATGGCACGCAACTTTAAGTTCCCTTCGACCGTCTCCCATCTTCTTTGCCAAGCAGTACGAAGAGCTGCCCGTATTCCTGCCATGTAGTCGGTGCGAGGAAGAGCGAAACGCTGGTCCGGTTGCAGAGTCCTCGCGGACTTTTTGGCGCCCTCATCGGCGCGCTCATTCATCGCAATTCCTACATGTCCAGGAACCCAGCAGAATATAATCTCGACATCCACCCGGCTCGCCAAAACCGTGGCGTCACGGATATCGCGAACCAGGGGATGAGGAGATTCCAATGCTCCGAGAGCACTCAGGGCGCTTTGTGAGTCGCTATAGATCACAATCCGGTCTCCGAACCGGGCACGTCGCGTAATCTCCTGTTTCTCTCCGGTTAAAATATATGGAGGGTCCCCTGCGCAAGCACAAGGTGGGGGAACCTCCATTTTCTCGGTGGAGCTGCCCGAGGGCGGCTCCGTTGATGTTCTTGGGGAAGTTAGGGGTTGGGTTTTTTTTTATTTTCATCATTGGGCATGGTGAACCTATTTGTGCTACTGGACGCAATAGCTCATCACCTCTTGCAGTCGCCTGCACTGCAAAAGGTGCTTACAGGCCTGGCAGAGCCAGGCGCCGCCATTTCGGACCACCCCTCCCGCCTGGTGGTCTGGCAGTCCATCGGCATGGCGGCTCCACCTTGAACACGGCGTAAAATTGATAGAATGTGAAGAGGAGAGGAAAAGGAATGTGAGGAAGGTATGGGTGGGGATGAAGCAGGTTGTTAAAAACCAGCCTTCCCAGACCGGAGCTCAGGGGTTAGGGAACATTGTCCCCTCCCCCCTCAGCCCCGATCCAAGGCGGTTGGCCGAGAAGAAGGTCAGCATCTACCCTGTGAAATTAGAGGCTGACCAGAGAAAGTTGTGGGAGAGGTTTCATGAAAAGCGAGGAAACAAGTGTTTTGAAGGAAGAAGAAGAAGCTAAGCTGGGGTCGGACGTGGTGCTGAGTCCCGTCAGCACGGCGGCCAGGATGGCAAATCGCCGTGCCCTTTACGGGGCCCTTACGGGAGATAGAAGAGCCATAAATCGTATCACCATCTCCATCGATTATTGGTATCACCCTTCCTCCTTGGTGCCACATTGACGAGGAAAACTAACACCTAGCAATAATTCTTTTATATTGTTTAGGCTCAAACTTTATCCTCCTTTTGGACTCCTATGTGTTGACCAGCCAATTTTCGTCGATTTTCCTTTTTTATTCCTTGTTTTTCCCTTTCATATTTCCCTTCTGAATGAATAAAAATTGTGCGAATTATACTATTTTCTGCTCTTTCACTTCATTCGGTCGTTTTTTTAATTATTCTAATTTCCTGCAGCATTATGGTATTTCTTTTTTGAATTAATTCCTGATTTTTTTATTTTTAGTATTTATCTTTCTTTTATCAAATATCAAAATCTGAATTCTTTTCAAAGATATTTGAAAGCAAATTCAAAATTAACAGCTCTCTTGGAAGCATGGTTGGCACGCATACATGCAATTTCAAATACTCCTTCATGGTCTAACTATCCAATATTTTGCCCTAAACTACATAATCACCCATCAATTTGTACGCGTCATTTTCCCTGAATAGCGAAGCAATTTCGTCCATGCTGCAAAAATAACTTTTCTTAAGATGAAGTTTATTAGCTTCTCTTATACACATTATCGTTATTCACAAGTTCCATAGCAAAGCTCCTAGAAGATAATGGGGCCTTGGTATAATTAATATGATTTCCATCAGTTTTTAAAAATACTTTCCATCTTCCCTTGAACATTTCAATACCATGTTTGTAAAAATGATTTGACTTTGATTTTAAAAAGGTTTTTTCAAATTGTTTACGCCATTTCTGTCCTTCATATCTTCATTCTCTTCAGGTAATTCGCTAAACTTAAAAAAAAAGAGACTAGTTGAAGTCTAATTTGGGTAATTATGAAGCACAAATCACTAGTTTCCAATCGTAATGATAAGGTTTGTATCGTGTATCTTGTTATATGAGCTCATGCGTTTTCTTGATGAAAGATCACTTCTTATATTGATTAATGTTGTAATACTCGTACCGTGGACGAAGTCACTCTTCCTGATGGGGTATTGGTTTCCTCCCACGACTAATCCATTTTATAGAACATTTACTATAATTGCATAATATAAATTTCTTCTACATATAACAATAATCTGGAAAAGAGAGATGAACAAAAGTTAATTGTCTGTTGCAAGTAAGTCTCTGACAGGAATCCATTGCCCCAATCGGGAAACATTGCCTCTCTCCTTTAAACAAGGATGGATGGTAGGTGGAATGAGTTGAATCTAATTTTTCAGCTAATTGTTCAAAAGATGCAATCATAATTTGTTCTGTTACTTTTAAAATATGTTGATTGAATTCCTCTTTTTTACTCCTGAACGGATTTATCTTTAACACTATAACGTTACCCGAGATAAAAATACTCGTATGATACTATCTTTGGAATTAGCTCACAGTAATTTTTTCATCACTATACGTACATGAGACAAACTATCTACTGTTTACTTAGCATTTTTGCTTTTTCTAAACTTCCAAAATATTACGATGCGTTTGTGCTCTTTTGATACTTTCATAATATTCATCATTTAACGATAAGAGACATTAAATTAACAATAATAGGGCAAAATTAATAGCTCATAAAATGACGAGTAAGATATGTATGTAGAAATCTAATCCTTCGGTAAGGCAAGAAATACTGATATCTAGACTTCTAGTTTAGTAAACTAGCTTTGTATAAAACAAACAGGTTCTCGATCGGTTATATCAATAAAAAATGAGAAACAGAAAAAAATACCGTATTTTATATAGGATCAGCAAATACACCCGTATTAGAAAATGTTGTCACTTTAATAACAGATGAGGACGTATATAAAATACTTATCGGAATTTCTAAAATAAATCCCTATAAAACGAGGACTCCTCACATAATTTAACGTATGATATATGCCACCAGTGCCTGCTACAAACTGCATCCAAAGGTTCCCAATTACACTATATGGGTTGTTATGTAACGGTGCTATGGTTTTGGAATCCTGACCCAATGGTGACATAGTAGGAGGAAGCATAGGCTCATCTTGCTTTATGAATTTATATCTGTTTATTGCTAAATAATATAAAATATAACTATATTAAAACTAAATAGTTGAAGGCCGAAGAAATTACGATTACAATTTAATAAACAAAAGATTTATCACAGAGACCAAATAATTATTTTCTTATAACGTAAAACACAGAGGGAAAAATTGCCTAGGAATGTCGCTGAAAGCACGACAGCCAATATGTATAAAAATAGAAGTAACAAATATTACTTTAAACATATAACATATAGAAAAAGGGTTTTTTAATTAATTCCTTTATTGTATATCCTATATCCATTTTAACTTTACATCATTTCTGACTTCCACTATTTCCATTCTCTCTAACAAGCCTAGCTTGTATCTTAGGGTCTTTGCTCGCTCGTAATTCTATGATTCATCGCGATTTAAAAGGTATCCTCATATTAAGTTTGTTTTATTGTACAATCATTTTTAATGTTAACGAAAGCAAAATATTTTTGAAAAAGTTTTCAGCGTGACGTAAAAGACATTTTTCGCTCTAACTTTTTCTTTGCTTTAGTCTTATTTGCAAATAATTAGGCTACGTTATATTTATTGTAACATGTGTTTTGTTTATTATTCGTTTTATTTACTACCGTTATTTTTACTTTCATAATTGCATATTTTCTCTCTTACTAGTAACCTTAGAATCTACATTTTCTAATTTGTTAGAATTTCAAGGTTCAAAATTATCAGAGAGTAACATTATGTTATTTCCTCGTTAAATTTTGACCAAATTGTCAAAAGACTGATTTAGACATGGACTAGCGCAATCTGGGAAGGGAGATCAGGGGCACATTAAAATACTGACGCAAGAAGAGTTTACTTTAATAATAGAAAACTACTTAAATGTATCAGAGACTAGAGTAAATACAAGATATATAACTGTTCGGTATAATGTGACAATAGTGCTTCTAGTAAAAGTTCCAAGAATATAACACCATTTTATATTTTTACCCAAACTCGCGAAGTTTGGGAAACAGGTTTAATGTATTGAAGTTATCTTAGTTTCAGCGGAAAATTTTATTTTATCGCGGGTACAAGAAATATGATTGATTGATTTAACAGGGAATTTATAGGAGAATTCAAATTGCATGGGTGCAAAAATTTTATTCGGCATTGGTCTAGAAGTAATGTGGAGGCTTTATTTTCTCGATTAAAAACTAACTAGTGCAATAATGAATGTTATTAATATTGTTATTGCCTCTAAGAATTTGTCTGTAGAGTTAATCGGTAAAATTAACACCCAAATTTTTATGGTGGTCTATAGGCTACCAAGACGAACAGAAGAGTACGATATTATTCTTTCTGCAACACTCAGGAAATAATTAGGCAAAGATTAGAGGTAAAATGATGGCTACTTCAATTTTACCAAAATATATATTTTAAATGAAAGAGGACAATCCATATGATCCACTTCTAGAATTTATAAACAATAAATTCTTTAATCAAAAGTTAACTAACTGACACAGCAACCGAATATACTAGACATTAATATTGGCAAACGATGAGCTGTTAGTAGAAAACATGCTATAGCCGAAACAGAAAAAACAACTAAGAACTAATCAGATTATAACTAAATATTCCTAAGAACGTTCACGAAAGCATTCAACTTGTATTGTACTTAAAATGTTGACCATTTTCGGGCCACCTTAAAATTTTAAAATGGGAATAAAACTTAAACGTGGAAGACACCATAGCATGCAATGGTTTGGACTCAATGTTCTCACACAACTTTTATTGAAATTGATTTACAACGGAAACAATGCAACCTAAGAAAAATATCAATGCACAATGTTATCACTGATATTTTCCAGTACCTACTTCCAACGACGGGATCGATCAAGGAAGCCTATGTTGTAATATTCAGCTGTTATGCTATCAAAGAAGTCTCCAACTGCAGTTTTCAGTTTGTCATCATTTGCGAACGTTTTACCATTCAAAAATTTCTGCCGTGCTAGGAATGGTAGGTAGTCTTTTGTTGCCAGGTCTGGCAAGAACGGTGATTAAGGGAGATCTTTCCACCCATCTTTGGTTTTTCACCAGTATGATTTGTAACGTGTGGTCGGAGGTTATCAAGAAGAGCGATAAAATTCGTCAATTGTATTTGTTTCTGCGCAATTGCATTTGCCACATGTTTCAAGAGTTGTTTGTATAATTGAGCGACGATAGACTGATTGCGTTCTAACATTTCCCAAGCAAATCACTCTCTTCACATCCCACCAAACACAAATCATAAGCTTCTTCTTTTTATGTCGGTTGGACTTTGCATGGAGTTTTGCAGGCGCACTTTTTTCTATCCAGCTTCTTTTGTGTGCCATGTTCGAGTGTACACGCCATTTTTCATCTAGAGTAACCACTTTATTCATCCAACAAAAATGACGTCTCTTAGACGGTAGTGTTAGTAAGTGTCTATGCGGCTCTGATGGTGGAAGTTAGTCAGTTTACGTGAAATAAATACGTCCAGTTTTCTGACTTTGCCCATTTCCTCTAAATGATGGAAGATGGCTGCAGTGCTGACGCCAAGCATTTTAGTCAGTTTGCGTGATATGGATCAGTTTAGACACAGGAGCACAAACGGTCATTGCCAATAAGTGTCGAGGGACCATTTCATGGCTGATCTTGGAGATCAGTTTGTCCTCGCTGAAACTTTTTAACTTAACCGTAGGCTGTGGGACGACTTATTGTGTCTTTTCCAAATGCTTACAATGTTGCAATTATGAAGCGTTTAGGACGGAGTTGGATATATACAGTAAAAGAATATGTTCCTCTTCACGAGAACGAGTCATTTGATGAGAAATTTTTGAAACTTTAGTTATCATAAAAAGGGTATCCGACTAATTGTGTAATGGCCTAGACGTACACCCTGCATAAATCTAAAAGTTTATATATCTTTGAAAAAGAAAAATTGTGCGGGAACTTTATTTCCAACCTAATAAAATGGAGTATAAAGTTAATTTTACACTACAGATAGTGAAATAGTGCAGTATAATCTTAGTTCAAATCTGCCGTGGATAAATCGAGATTATAAACCGCATAAGAGAACGTAACCGATTGTATAAACTTTCCAATACTGTCCATAATTGAAACCGGGAATTAGAATAGAGACAAGAAAAAAGAAAAAAACATTAGCGTTGTTGTCAATACATGTCCCATAGCGATTTTATAATTATGTAAAGAATCGTAAGCCAATTAAAATAAATCGTACCCATTCAGAGTGATCCCAATGTCCTTAGTAATGATCAACACCATATATATCTATCTATATATTTATCTCTCTCTCTCTCTCTCTCTCTCTCTCTCTCTCTCTCTCTCTCTCTATATATATATATATATATATATATATATATATATATATATATATATATATATATATTGTGATAGAACGGGTTGAGGCAGCGTTAGTTTCAACTCCTATCACATATTATTTAAAACCACGATGCTCCCACGTGCATCTTCGCTTCGAAGCTTGGCGCCTTATCGCAGCCACCGGATGTCAATGTTTAAACAAAGAGGTTATCGTCCCCCCGTTCGCCCCCATACGCCGACCTCGCCAGATTGATTTGGGCTTATGGACAGATAAGGCATTGTTCCAAGCCTCGGCTGTGCATTCCCTCGAAGCTCCCACTCCATTGTCCCCCACGCCAAGGGAGTGTCTCGACTATTTAGATGGAAACTTTACCACTAAGATCAGATTAGAGATCCAGATTTTCGTCGCGAAACATCACCACGACCCTCTCTCACTTTGTGCGCCAAGGGACCTCGACCTCGAGATTCACCATCACTTGTCCAGAAGGAGGACAATATCCCTTGAGTGCCAAGGTTTGAGCCTTTCGTGATGCCAATTCCTCAAGGCTTCCCCCTCATTGTTCAGAAAGAGAACAATGTTAGAACAGCCATTGTTCGTTCGAGCCCCGTTGACAAAAAACGGTTCTCACCCTTCCCCCGTTGTTCAGAAGAGAACAACGTAGAACAGCTATTGTTCTTTTGAGGCTGTTCGCCAAGAAACGGTTCTCACCCTTCGCCCTCGTTGTTCAGAGGAGAACAACATTAGAACAGCCATTGTTCTTGAGCCCGTAGACAAGAGACGGTTTCCCCCCCCCTCCCCCCCCTGTGTTCAGAAGAGAACAACGTAGAAAAGCCATTGTTCTTCAAGCCGTTCATCGAGAAACGGTTCTCATTCCCAAGACGCCACGTCAGGATCATTTTATTCCCCCCCTTCGGCTGGAACTCGCCAGCGGACCGAAAATTCCTTCACGTCGCCTTCCACTGCACAACTAGTATAAAGTTACGTAAGCCAAACGTTACCTTTGAGTACTTAACCCTTTTGTCAATTCTATCTTGTGCTTTAAATGGTTTAGCGAACCATCCCATCTCTTTAACTCTATATTTGTTTTACCTTTTTAAATCCTTTAATCCTCGGATTGGCCCGAGCCCCCACGACCCTTTCCATTCTCTGTTTATGTCAATAATTTCCGTTTTGTGTTTGTTGATAGTTATTATTAATAAAACTCTACTTTATTAATGATAGCAATATTATTATCCTTGAGCTCAGTTCCACTTCTTAAGCATATCGAAGATACATAATATCGGCCCACCAGACATTAACGCACTCGAAAGGTAATTAAAGAAGTTCCCTCAACGAATAGTTATATATGGTATATCTTCGAGAGTCCATTCTACGACATATATATATATATATATATATATATATATATATATATATATATATATATATATATATATATATATATATATATATATATATATATATATATATATATATATATATATATTTATATATATATATATATATATATATATATATATATATATATATATATATATATATATATATATATCTATATATATATCTATATATATCTATATATATCTATATATATATATATATATATATATATATATATATATATATATATATATATATATATATATATATATATATATATATATATATATATATATATATATATATATATATATATATATATATATATATATATATATCTATAAATATATCTATAAATATATCTATATATATATCTATATATATATCTATATATATATCTATATATATATCTATATATATATATCTATATATATATCTATATATATATATATATATATATATATATATATATATATATATATATATATATATATATATATAAAAGTTAACCATAGGTCAATTTACCATAAAAAACAGCTATTCTTTTTTTAATGAATTATTGTCATACAATTTTGCACCCTTAAAAGTTTTAGTCATTTACGATGTATCCTCACTATTTACAAATGTTCCTGTTAATGAAACAATTGATATTATTATAAATCTAATTTTTAACAAAACAGGCATCTTTTACAATATCTCTCGTAAAAATTTCAAGACTATTTTAGAAATGATTTTTAATGAGAATTATTTTTTATTTAATAACAAGGTTTACCAACAGATAGATGGAGTAGGAATGGGATCACCAATTGCTCCAATAGCAGCTAATATTTTCATGATTCATCTTGAAAATAACTTTATGAAACATTGCCCTTTAGATTTCAAACCCATATTTTATCGTAGGTATGTTGACGACTCCTTTGCTATTTTTGATAATATAGAACATGCCCACCATTTTTTTAATTTTATAAACTCTTATCATCCCAACATTAAATATACCATTGAATTAGAGAGTAACTATCAACTTCCTTTTCTAGACGTCATTATAGAAAAAACTGACAAACTAACTACCTCAATATACAGAAAGACTACCTTTAGTGTCCTAGGAATCAATTTTTTCAGCCATTGTGACTTGTCACACAAACTCAGTGCAATTAAATCTCTAATATATAGAGGTTACCATCTCTCCCCTAATTATTCCCTAATGCACAATGAATTCCAGACTCTAAAGTCTTATTTTAAAAATAATTGTTACCCCCCACCTTTGGTTGACAAACTAATCAATAATTTTCTTACCAAAATTTACTCTCCATCCTTTCTCTCATATAATGTTCCCAAAAATGAAAAAATTTTCGTAGTACCAGAAATGGGACCTTACAATAAATTATTCACTAGAAAATGCAACAAATTACTTAGAAAATATTTCTTTCATACCAACTTCAAAATCACTTTTATTAACCCACTTTCCATAGGAAGTTTTTTCTCGTCAAAAGACAAACTTCCTCTAGAAATGAGCAGCCGTGTTGTTTATGCTTTTACTTGTCCTTGTTGTTTGCAAGGAACCTATATTGGTAGTACGGTTCGTTCTTTGAAAGAGAGGTTTTGTTCTCACATGGGAATAAGCCATCGCACTGGAAAAATATTCTCTAAGAAGGAAGCTTCTGTGATTATAAATCATAGTATACAATGCAAGACAGAATGTTCCATAGATAACTTCAAAATAATTGGTCATAATAACAATGAATATAGTCTAAGAATTTTGGAATCTCTACTAATACGTACAAAATCTCGTACACTCAACATAGATAATACCGCTGTTCCCCTTCTTATTTCTTAATTTTAATTACCTCATTCAACAACGAACCAACCTTCTCTCATTTAACAAACAACCAATCAAATTCCTATCCTTCTTTAAGCCACATCCTATATAATTTCTTCACTTTGTGATTTCTCCTGAACTTCATCGGTAAGCAATATTATACTGTAATTTTTTACTTTTGTGTTTTTGCTTCTTTTTTTCGTGTCAATAGTGATTACATTAGATTAATAATTTGATTCTCTTGCCTTTTAAGTTCATGAGTTATCGGTAAGCAATATTATATTGTAATTATTTACTTTTGTTTTTTTGTTTTTTTTTCGTTTCAATAGTGTTATATTAGATTGATAATTTGATTCTCTTGACTTTTAAATTCCTGAGTTATTTTCTAATTTTTGATTTACCTACATAGTCTTAACCTAATTATTTTTAATATTTTTAATATTCTTTAACTATATTAGCTTAATTTATGTTTTAGAACCTGAAGATGGGTGATACGCCCGAAACGTTGTTCCATAAATAAATCACATGTACCTCAGCCTCCTATGTGTCCTTACATTCACCGTGAAATTGAAGATTAGACTGGTCAGCAGCAATTCATATGACTATATATATATATATATATATATATATATATATATATATATATATTTATATATATATATATATATATATATATATATATATCTATATTTCTATATCTATATATAGATATATGCAGATACACCCACAAAGAAAAAATGAAAACCGATTCAGAGCGCTTTCGTCTTTATTCTTAAAGATCTTTTTAAGGAATGAACAGGAGGATGGACATACATTGCCTTAAATAGTAGCAGGGGGGGGGGGGGTATACTACCGTACACCTCTGAACCTTAATTAGGAGGTATAAAATCCTGAAACAACTTTATTTGAGATTTTATGTATGTAGTGATAATGGGGTCCAGCATGAACAAACCGGGGTCAAGGTTTAAATTTGGGAACGCGTTAATATAGCCATTCTAATATATTTTTCGAAATATAATTACTCCATTTTAGGACTGGTTTGGCACTGTTCCAGTTAATGCTATGGTTAAGATTGTACACGTGTAGAAAAAGCGCAGATTGTTCACTGTGATTACGTACATTGGCTTGATGTTTCCTAACCCGCACATCTAGTTCTTTCCCGGTTTGTCCATGATAACATTTTTTGCAGTTGTTGCAGCTTATCAAATAAACAATTCCAGGTCGAGGGGGGGTTGAATTTTTGTCAAGGATGCGATAAATTGTAGTCTCGTACTTAAAAATAACATTTATGTTCAGAAGACTAAGTAAACGAGGTAATTTATATAAAAAAAATATGATCTTCCTTGCCTGAAGATTCCGGAGGCTCTTCTCATCAAAGAGATGGGCCCGAACCTGAACGCATAGTGAACCAGATCGGAGCGAGTATTGCACCATTTCTGTTAAAAGAAAAGTTAACCGTACTCTGACTTCTACCTATAAAATTCATCAAAGAACGAAAACTAAATTGGACCGTTGACACACCGCTCTCATTTAGCTTGGTAAAACAGACGCCAAAAAGAGAATTGAATCTTTCGCTCACCCAAAGTTTTATATACGCAGATCCCAAAGAAGAGAGTTCGAGCTTTCACAAGATACAATTATCTGAAGAAGGAAGACTCGCTCAAACAAGAATCCAAGGAGCCGCATCAAAACTTTGAATCCTCGCTACATTTTCCGGCCACTCCCACGACCAAAAATCCTCCCTTAGGGGAGGTACTTGAAAGAGGAGATAATATATTTTTTCATCTACGATTGGTCATTCCTATCATGACTGGCTAATTCTCCCCACCCCGCCACACCCTATCTATGGCCTAATGCCCTGGCTGATGGACGCTATCATCACACCCTCGTTCCAACTATACAATGCAGTAGCAATTGTATAATTGGGGTACGGCTGAAGGCAGGTTTGAGGATTAGCCCACTGCCAGACACCCGTACCAAAGGGGCCCCCGGATGATGGGCCTAGTTGCAACCTCTGCTGGGGAGTCTAACTACTCCACCAATATGGGCCCACCTAAGAGCACTGAGGGACATGCTACTGTCTCAGTGTATGGAAAAAGCAGCCGCGGTTTTTAATTGCCTAGAGGCGGCCACACCCCCGGCTAGCGATAGTCGATTCCACGCTAGCCAACAAAAAGTCCGTCACACTTCACGCCTCGAGAGGAGTCGACCCGGGTTCACCCAATCATTCATGATCATGTTCATCCTTGACAGCCAAATTAGCAGGGGCATGGCATACGGGGTGGGAGTGCATACACAGCGAACAAATGAACAACATTGTGGAATACCGAAGACTCTCATTAAGGACTGAGCCTGAGAGACCCAAGTCCGAGAGAGGGGCCCTGTACTTGGGACTCAAAATCACTATCACCAAACTAATCGATGTGCCAAATGGGTACATAACATTATGCCACAAACAGGAAGTGGAACAGAATAATAACGTTGGGAAACATCGGCCTAGTACCAAAACTACCGCCGAAACTGCTGGCCAGTCGTTTCTTTGTGTGTAGAAAAGTACACCTCTAAGTGATATCCCGTACCAAGGAAGAACTAAAGTGAAAATTACAAAGATAATAAAATTTGGTCACCATAATCATGTATTCAAAGTAGTATGCGCAACAACAGAAATGGCCAACAGGGTGGTGCAAAACGGTCTTCTGGCATTTGGAATAAGAATTCCGCCTGAAAACATAAATATAGAGAAATTCATCAATGTGCAGATGTGTTTCCAGTGCTACGCACTAGAAGAGCACATAGACCAAAACTGTACCAATAAAAATAAAAAATGTGTTTTGACTAAGGGAAGGATCGCCACCATTTCCGCGATTGCACAGAGGCAAAAAAAGGAGCTAAAACTGTCAAGGTCCACATAGGACAATGGCCGTCAACTGTCTGAAAAGAAGACACATAATTGCCTGAACGGAACACGAGGAGAGACAAGAAAAAGAAAAGAAAATGAACTTACGTAAATGTAGCTAAAACAGCCGTTAAAGAAATACAACAGACAGAAGAATAAAAAATAAACATAAATGTTAAAGAAGGAACCAATTTGGATCTTCTGCCGTGCATAATGTTTGCATATGTACATAACATTGCAGAGCCAGGAACATTCGCGGACACACACTGAGTCTGCTCCTCAAAAGGAACTGGATAAGGAAAATTAGGTTTCCGTCCAACACTCTGTCGGCTCTAATTTACAGAGTCCCGACTGGCACAACCCTCCACGTGAAGGACATGCTAGAGGTGGGCGTCACACTAGAGGAAAAAGAAAAAGCAGAAGAGACCCGGGAAACAGTAGAAGAAGAGAAGGAAACAGAAAATCCCGCCAAAATACCGAAATCAGAAAGAAAAGGAAGACCCAATAAAAGAGAAAGAAAAGACATAATAAAGAGGAAAGCAATGAGTCTGAATCCTTGACAGAAGTAGAAGCAGTAAATGAAAGAAGGTTGCCGGGACGAGGCTAAGGACTTCAAACTTTGTATCCTCGTGCACCAAACCTACCCCCTACCAAAAGGGGCCAGACCAGCCAACATAAAGAAATCATTTTAAAATGGTTCATGCAAATTGACTTATGTAACGGAGCACGAGGAATATTCAATCGAAAACTGATATGGGAAAACCGCAACAGGTTCTATCCCAATGACATAGATTAATAAAGAAAGACTTTCGAAAAGGCTTTAGTCGGCAGACTTAACGACACAAAGGAGAAAACAAAGAAACAGAACTAAAACAATCAAGAATGGACTGCACATACAACACATTAAAAATATTACACATTAATACGGACGGGTGAAAAAACAAAGCCATCCAATATGGTAACATCTTTAGGCATCTGGACGCAGACATAATCTGCATCTCTGACTGAACATGGACTCAAAGACAATTAAAATATGAAAATTACTAATTAAAACATATTAAGAAAGAACCCAACTGGAGAGAGATATGATGGCACAGCCTTCACAATAAAAAAGAAGATCCGGTATACCCAGGAACGCGAAGTAGACAAGGCCTATATCGCTGTGACAGTGTTAATGGAGTTCAATCCACTTACGGTTGCAGCAACCTACCAACCTCCTCGTCGTTCGTACATTCTAGTCCACTCACTGATGGAGATACTTAACAAGAATAAACCTCTCATTGGCTTCAGGAATCCGGCAACCATTCTAAGAACAACGCTGGACGTAACCTATAACTTTGAATGCAGAGGAACATACTTCAAAGAGTAGGACCTGATTTCCCAACCTACATAACCAGAAGAGCATCCACCCAAACGGAAATTGTATCAACAAATTTAAACTTAGCATACAATATGTATTTCGAACCAGTGCCCATCTCTTGTAGTGATCACATTGGAATTCTACTGACAATAAACCAGAATCCAATGATTGTCCCTATAAGACCAAGAAAATCATACAAAATGGTGGATTGTGTAAAATACAACAATGCTGGAAGGGTATTTATTCTCAAACGTATTTTGACGGGAAAAGCCGAGAGGAACTTGATGCAATAACAGATAATATAATAAGGAACATAATTAAGGCCGACGAACAGGCCATGCAGAAGACCAAATACAAGATTCTACTGTATCAAAAGTGGACAAAGAAGATGAGGAGGAAAGCGAGGAAAATAAAAGAAATATCAGGAAATAGGCGACTACGAAACGAATCAACAGAGAAATAAAGAACTAAAACAACTGAAAAGAGAAATGATATTTTTAAAAGAGGAACAACAAGGAGAAATGGGGAAAGAGTTTGTCAAGAAAGCAGAAGCAACAGAAAATCCCAAAGAAGCATGGAGGTAGATAAATATAATTAAAGGCAGACCTCCCATGAAGTCAATTGAAATTACAGATAATAATAACGAATATCTGAGAAGTAGCGAAGCGTTAGAATAGAACTTTAGGGAACACGAGCAAAATATACACCATAGAAGGGACAGATAACGAAGGATTCGAGAGATAAACATAAAGAAGAGTCGCCGAATACATACAGATGAACAAATACAGACTGATACCGGAAATAAGAGTGGAAGAGAGTACAACCGAACAAATAGGACTGGGAGTGATGATAACAACCGAAGAGCTTAAAAGTCAATCAGCTCTTTTGAGCAAATGGCACCTGGGTGAACAGGCCTAACAAAATACAATTATGAGAGGCCCCCTGGAAACATAAGTAGGTGTATAACTGACTTATTGAATGCTTACCTAAATATAGAAGCCTTCCCGGATGTAGGGGAATCGTCACTCCCCTGTGCTCTCTTAGTGGAGACACGGGACGGTAACTGCAAGAACATCCGGGCCAGGCAATGCGGGTCAAGCTCGTAACCACATAGCCTCGCCAATCGTCGCTATGAAAAGCCGAAAGGTTTTAAACTACAAGATCCCTCCTACGAGAGTATATTCAAATTCACCTCAAATAAGAAATTGGATACGCGGTTCTCTCAAGCTCTTAAGACCAGCGTGAGAAAACCGTTGAAATAAGAACCCTCCTGGGCCCGTTCACAAGCCCCCCCCCTCCTACCCCTGCCCCAGTGGGGTGACGAGATATAAATAAGAAACACTCGGGGAAAAACGTGGTAGAATACGTTAGTCTCCAGGCTACGAAGTCTCCGTATAGAAGCCGGGCTACTGAAACTGGGCAGGTAGAATACTTGAGTCGCCAGACTAGAAAGTCCCCTGCAAGAGAGGCAGGGCTACCTAGGGGGCTAAGAAGCAGCTCATCCTCGAGCTAGTCCTTGGTTATCAAACCAAACTTTAAGTTAACTTGTTCAAGTTCAACTTAATCTTGTCAGAGACTCTACTCCTATCCTGGTGCATCGTAAAAGCCAGGGAAATTCATCGCCCTTGAGGGAATTACGAAAAGAGGAAAAAGGCTCCACCTCGAGCCCGTTACCCGGTGGCCACACCAAACTCATAAGTTAACTTGGTTGAGAAACCAAGTTCAACTGAGTCTAGTCAGAGAAACCCCCCTCTGTTATCCTCGTTCTTGAGGAAGACTGGAACTAAGAAGAAGCCCATCCTCAAGCTATTTCCTGGTTACCAAACCGGCCTTTAAGTTAACTTGCTCAAGTTCAACTTATTCTCGTCAGAGAAACCCCCCTCCCCCCGAGTACAGTCCTCGCCCATGAGGAATTACTTAACGAAGAAGAAAAGCTCCCCATCGAGCCCGTTATCCGGTGGTCACACAGAACTCTAAGTTAACTTGGTTTAAGAACCAAGTTCAACTTACTCTCGCCAGAGAGACCCCACCCACCCTGGTGCCTCCTAAAGCACCGTGATTGTTCTTCCCCTTGAAGATCTCCCATTGAATACCGTGTGGACCCCCATCTGCTACACTCGCCAAAGGACCTCATGATCTCGAGCACCTCCAACAATCTGGTCGAAGCACGCATCAAAGGACTTACCAGATTCCTGTGGTGTCTGGGGCTCATTGAGTTCAAGGTCAAACTCAAACCATTCGCCAGAGCAACCAAGGTATTTAAACTCAAGGAGAGACAATTAGCCTTATTCTTGTATATTGAAGTGCGTATCAAATTTAGCCAATTTTAGAGGGTCAAGTTAATTAAAGTAATTATAGTGTTTCTGTGATTCATGTTTTGTTTTTGTGTAGTAAATTGTTAAATTTAAAATATAAGATTATTTTGGGAATTCCTGTGCGTTCCTCTATATCCTCACGTGTTTGAAGCGGCTCTTTTTTAAAACAACAAAATTAGCACTCTTAGAACAAGGCCTACTTCATCAAAGAAGTATATCACGACAAGAAAGAATACCACGACAAAAGTGGTGTCAGGTGTGAAGTGATTAAAAGGGGCATTCTGCTACACCGGAGAAATTACAAAAGGCGAAAATTGTTTTCCTGCCGAAAACAGGCAAGCCACCAAATCTGGTCTCCAGTTATAGACAAATTTCACTGATGAAATTCCTGGGAAAGGTCTTCGACAAGATCATAAAAAGAAGATTTAGATGCTTTCCTCGAAGAATCCGAGAACTACAATAAACATTAATACGGTTTCACGAAAGAATTTTTTTCAAATTTAGGAGCCTATCTGGCAACTATCCACTTGGGCATAAGACGCTGCAATCACGACAGCATATCACTAGGCTACATAAAAATGAGAATATGAAAAAACAACGACAACAATAAAATGGGAAAATGGCAACAATTAGGAAGCAAGCTCAGGCGTCGTGGGAGGTCCGCCTACCCCTAGTAGAGGAGCGTGCGACCTAGAAATAAAAGAACAAAAAACTAGTTAAATAAAAGGGAGAAGGCCGGCATCCCCCCAAAAGTCTATGTCCACGAGTCAATGTGTACGAACTCGTCTCGAGTACAAGGGACAGGCAGTAGCGACACCGCCCATCCCGGTACTGGGACAGGTAACGGAAGCGGAGATCGCCCAGACTGGGACATTCAACAAGAATGTACAAAACAGTCTGCAAAACTACGCAGTCTTCACAGTAGGGCGCTTGCAAGTGCTCCATCAAATGGCGGTGCGTCCTGCGAGTATGTCCAACTCAAAAACAAAAGGAAGCAAAGTGTAGCCTTAGCCGAATTGGGGAGTAGGTCTAAGGGGACAGTCGCGGCACAATGGCACGCAACTTTAAGTTCCCTTTGACCGTCTCCCATCTTCTTTGCCAAGCAGTCCGAAGAGCTGCCCATATTCCTGCCATGTAGTCGGTGTGAGGAAGAGCAAAACGCTGGTCCGGTCGCAGAGTCCTCGCGGACTCTCTAGCGCCCTCATCGGAGCACTCATTCCCCGCAATTCCTACATGTCCAAGAAATCATTAGAAGATTATCTCGACATCCACCCGGCACGCCAAATCCGTGGCGTCACGGATATCGCGAACCAGGGGACGCGGAGATTCCATTGCCCCGAGAGCACTCAGGGCGCTTTGTGAGTCGCAATAGATCAAAATCCGGTCTCCAAACCGGGCACCTCGCATAATCTCCTGTACCGAGTGATGTATTGCCACCAAACCGGTCGTGAAGACAGACGCAGAGCCTGCTAAATCCCCGCCGACTTCTAACAGAGGAGATACGGCGTGGAAGCCGATACCCTCTTCGGACTTGGAGCCATCCGTATGCACTAGTACGGTTCCAGCGTGAAACTAGGTGTGCTCCAAAAAGGTCGAACGCAATACTCCCGGTGCTCTACAAGCTTTTGGAGCAGAGGCGTGGCCCGGAAGCTATGCCTAGCTCTCGAAGAAGTTTCCTGGCCTAAAACCCAAAAGGTTAAGGGTATGACTGGCGTCTCTCGGCGGCATAGGCACCATCGATATAGGCTGCGGATGCAGTGAGAGCTGTTGTCGACTAAAAGAGGCGCCGGGCTCGCGAGTACAGGCGAGTGATGCACTGTAAACGGCGTAGAGTGAGTGGTAACTCCTCAGAATCGACCAACAGGCTCTCAATGGGGGAAGTTCGGAAGGCACCGGTCACAAGGCGAAGGCCAGTGTGGTGGATCGAGTTCACCTTCTGCAATAAACGCTCGGCTGCGGATGCATAAAACTTGCATCCGTATTCGAGCTTCGAACGAAAAAATCTATAAAAAAGTAAGGCAGTAGCCCGAACCGCACCCCAAGCGCTAACGTTACGGAACGGAGAATATCCATGGCGCGGGTACAAGAGACCCTAAGGCTGCGAATATGAGCCTCCCAGGTGAGGTGTCGGTCGAATACAAGACCAAGGAAACGGTGCGACTCAACCACATCCAGGCGCACCCCATTAAGAAACAAATCTGGGTCATTGTGGAGCCGTGGATGGCGGCAGAAGTGCACCACCTTAGTCTTGGCCAAAGAAAACCAAAACCTGTGCGCTTCGGCATAGCGAGAGACGTGGTTCAATGCCTATTGGAGTCGACGCTCTAGAGTTGGCATCTGGGCCGTGCCAAAAGAGATCGAAAGATGGTCCACGTAGAGCGTAGCGAGAACATCTTTCGGCAGCACCAAGGTGATGCCGTTGATGCTCAGGGCAAAGAGTGTGACACTGAGGACACTTTTCTGCGGGACACCCTCTTCCGGCTCCTTTGGGCGGGAGAGGGCTCCCCCCAACCGTACGCGGAATTTACGATCTCGCTAAAATTCAGATATAAAGACAGGGAAGCGTCCCCTCGGTCCCATCGTGTGGAGAGTCTCCATGATACCGTATCGCCATGTGGTATCATAGGCTTTCTCCAGATCGAAAAAAACACCGTGGCGTAGTGCTGTCTACGAAGGAAAGCCTCGCAGACGGCATTGTCCAGTCGGAGCCTCAATGTGCAGAAAACAGATGGCCTCTGCTTCAGGAAAAAGGCTAATCTAACATTTACCAATTTTTCCATCAACTTGCACACGCAAGAGGTTAGAGAGACTGGGAGGAAACCGATCGGAGTAGACTGATCTCTCCCCGGTTTGCGAAAGGCAAGCACAGTAGCGATTCGCCAGGAGTCTGGAAGAAGACCCTCCAACCAGATCCTGTTGAACAAATCTAAGAGAAAGGCCATGCCTCGCTCACCCAGGTGTCGAAGCATGGCGTACGGGACATCGTCCGGACCATAAGCGGTGCTCGCACACGAAGCGAGAGCGGAGCGCAACTCACTCACAGTAAACTTGTCATTGAAGGGTTCTCCGCCTCTGGAGGTAAAGTCCAGCCGGCGGCCTTCCGCGACATCACGACGTGCATTGAATGCTGGAGGAGCAGCATCCCGGCTAGAGAATGCGGAAAAAGCGGTCGCTAAGGATTCCGCCACGGACGCGGGGTCCGAGATTGCGGTCCCATACTCCTAGAGAACGGGAGGGGGGTCCTGCGAGAACTTGCCCCGAATCCTTTTGACTCGCTTCCACACCTCAGCTAATGGGGTCTTCCCGTTAAGTGAAGACACGTATGCCCGCCAAGAAGAGCGGCGGGCGTGCTTCGAAATATACCGGAACCTAGCCCTAGCCTGACGAAATTCAGCGACAGTGAAATCGTTCGCGTGGCGCTTATAGCACATGTGGGCATAAAGCTTCTGTTTGAGGGCCGTCTCACACTCGGCCGACCACCATGGGAGTGGTTGGCGTGCAAAACGGCCAGACGCCCTAGGAATAGTAGTCAGGCCCGCGGCGATGAATGAGGTTGCCGAGAAGAACTCAACGGCCTCATCTACTGACCTAAACTCCTTGACTGAAATAGAGAATCCAGTCATTTCCTGAAATGCAGGCCACCGCGCCCGCGCTAAGCACCACCGAGGTGGTCTCTCAGGCGGCAGTTGCCCTGAAAATGATATTTGAATGGGAAAGTGATCACTACCATGGAGGTCATCGACCACCCCCTAATCAAAATCAGGCTGTGCATCCGAAGAACACAAAGAAAAGAGGGAGGTGCCCGAAGGCACCTGCAGACAAGGGGTGAGGGGAAGTCCCCTACACCCCTAGGCGAATGGGAAATTTTCTTACAAATTAACATGTTTGTTAATGCGTGACTATATTTAATATAACAAATAAGGGGTTATTATTTGGTCTTTCGAAGTTTTGGGATGCAAAGCGACTCTAACACCTAAAGTTCTGAGGTCTTACCTACTGCATCAATTATCCTGAAGTTCTCTCTATATTCCTATTGTATTTAATCGGCTTTTAATTTAAGATTCATGTTGCACGATTTTTTGCTCGTTCTTTTCCGCATGTGTTAAGAACTTTTTCTTTACATATTTTATTCTATATTTTTATATTTTTAGTGCAAATCATAAAAAAGCAAAACCAAGCAAATATATGATCGAAACCATCTGTGTATAGTAGTAAAAGTCATGTTTTTTTATTGTTTTTCTGTAGCTAATGATAAAAACGTAATTATTAGCTTAGGCGTAATAACATTTTCATTAAATTATACGACTTATTTTTATAGTATTCAGTAGACTTATCAGATCATTTCTTCTTTATTTCGGGTGAAAAGTGAAATGTGGCAAAACCGTTTGAATCCTATTCCGTCGAATTCCGAGATTTAGCCTCCATCCCAAAACTAAGATCATATTTATACTAATAACACAAATACTACAAAAAGAGTTAATTATCACTATGTATGATGGCTTTTAAAACACTCTGCAGATACGCTGTTCTAATTTTGGCAATAACTATATAAAATTCCATTTCAATTTAGTCACCATAAAAAGCTGACTTAGTTGCTTCTATTTTATATTTTCAGATTCATAAAAGAAATCTACAGCTAATTGTAAATTTACAAAATTAAAGGATTCACTAAATCGAGCGTTCTATAAATTAAATGAGCTGTTTTGTATTAATATTTGCACGACGTTGGAAGATCTAAAAGCACACACGAAATTCTTATTAAAGGAACATAATATGAAGAGGGAAAGGCCAAATTTTCCACTATAAAAGGAAGTCTATTAATTAGAATCATGAAAAAAATGTATATCGATTCTTTTAAGAGGTTTTTCCTCCAAATCTTAAAGTCTATTTTAAGGTTCCAAAAGTTCATAAAATAAATAACAAGTTGGTCAGTGAGAGAGAGAACAAATTTTAATTAGTTAGAAAAAAAGAAAATTCGGACAAACATTGATAAATTTTAACAGTTCTTACCTTAAGAAATAAGACAAATATTAGTGTACATAGATACAAAACTATACGTCAGCCCTACTGATGATTGTATTCTGGGACTTTATCCAGAGCAATCGGTAAGAATGACAGAAATATGGTGAATTTATCAAACAGTCCTTCTGAACGATGTAACTTCATATGGTAGCGAATTCTCGACTCATTAAGCTCAAAGGAATAAAGAACAGAGCCACTTACTGGGTTACCGTTATTAACAGAAGCAGCAGATTACTATCAAGAAAATTAAAGTAAATAGTGAATCTAAAACCGATTAGCTTTGTTGTTGAAAAGCCGGCTAATAAATTCTAGGAAAAGATAAAGGATATTTTTACTACGAATTTTAGGGAAATTATACATATCACCAACCAGAACAAAGTACCATCGACACTCCCTTTATGTAACTTGAAAAGAAACGATAAAAAACACAAGATAGATACAAGGAGGCCCTTAGTAATTTCCCTGATTTATTTCCAAATTATATGGAGTTTAAAATGGTTTTGTTATCCTAGTACTGAGAGGGCGTAAATTTCTGTCCGATCTAATTTTGATTAAAATTTCGGGATTCTAATTTTTTTAGTCATTGCAACTTCTCACTTAGGCGTATATCAATTTAATGCTCTATTACCTTTTACGTATAATATTAATTGAATAAAAATTTGTTCATACTCATTTTAATTCAATAATAATTTTTATTTTAAGGAAAATTTAGCGTGGCAATGAGGTGAGAGCTCACAGTCTCCTAAGATTTGTAGTCAAGGTGTATTTCCTAAACTACACCATTGAAAAGAGCACAGTTATCATTTATCTTTTTCAGACACCTTAACTATAAATCTTAATGACACTGCACCACATGGAAATAAACGCATGAGCTTGAAAGAACCACACAGGTATTCGATAATAACGGATTCAGCAATAAAGATGTACAGAGAGTCATTAGGAATAAAATGGAACGATGGTACTTTACAAAAACCTCCGACAAAAAACAAAATATAGCCAAAGAAAACATTATTAAACTTTTCTACAAAAATACCTCGAGTACAGAATATCAAATTGATGAACGTATAAAGGACGAAATAATTAACCGAGGAGTACAATCAACAAATATTAATCAAAAAGTTATTCTAACTATATATTCCCAAACTGTCGCAGAATGACCCCCTTTTTGTTCTAAGAGTGTTAAGAGTGCTAATATTTTGATATTTTAATATCTTAAAGAATAGAGCCGTTGGAAACACGTAAGGATATAGAGAAACGCACAATAATTCCAAAAATAAACTTATATTTTAACTTTAACAAATGAATACTCAAAATTTAAACATAAACCACAACAATACTCAGAATATTATCATACACAAGAATTAATTCAATTAATTGGACCCTCTAAAATTGGTTAATGTCTCTACACACAGCAATATATAAGATTTAGGCTTACGGACTCTACTGGAGTTTAAATCCCTCAGGAATGTTATTGTCTCACGACGCGTGCCGCCTGGCCAGATGTAGGTGGGCAGGATCACGAGGTCATTTTGGCGAGGGTAGCAGCTGGGGGGTCCATACGGTATTCCGGGGAAGGGGGTTCTTCAAGAACGAGAACAATTACGGTGCTTTATGCAGCACCTAGAGACTGACATATACTACCACGATTTTACTTACTGTTCCTTATTCATAAGTTGTCACCCCACTGGGGGAGTGCTAAGAGGGAAGGGAGGCTTGATGGCGGGCCCAGGAGGGTTCTTATGCCAAACTGTTTTTCTCACCAAGTCCTACATCGGCTCCTCGTTAGCCTTCGAGCTTGGGAGAAACACGTCTCCAATTTCTTATTTGACGTGAAATTGAATCTCACTCTCCTGGGGGAGATCTTGCATTTTAACCTTTAGGTCTTTCATAACGCCGATTGGTGCGGCACTGCGGCTACGCGCTTGACCCATCGATTCCTGGGGCCGGATGTCTTTGCGGTAATCACCTCGTGACTCCACCACGAGTGAATGGGGATGGGGAATGAAGTGACGATTCCCCTACACAAACTATAAGCACATCCATCTTTATTATGAAGAATAAGCCAAGAGCTGCAACTGAACCTAACCAAAGGACCCACCTAATATATACGTTCACATCTGAGCTCTTCCCTGACTCAAATATTGGGATGACTAAAACAATACTCTCAAGGAAGATGACCTTGATAATCAAAGGAGCTCCCAAAACACACACTTGAAAAAAACATGAAATTTGCCTTAACAGAATATTGATGCAAGAAAAAAAAAATAGAATGCTTCAAATGGACACCAATTACTCTTCCGTGAAGCTCTACATATTCAAGTAAAGCAAAAAGGTTAAACATACAATTTAATTTCCGCGAGATAATTCCATGTGCAAGAAAAATGGAGTCGAGCAACAGCGCAATCTTGACCTATTCGAGCCAAGTTGCTATTCACTATGGGAAAGGAGCTTAACCCCTTCCTACTACCCTTCGGCCAAAAGTTCCCCACCTTTGACATATCACCCATCATCCCGCCCGAATGCGATTTAGTTAGACTACACGCTTGAATTCTTTTTTTTCGCTAATAAGGCTGCAACCGCATATTGTTATATTGAAAGCTATTCCTTTAAAAGTATATTTTTATTAGTAATTTCCTTAAGATCAACACCTTAAGTTTTCAGTGATCTTCGAGGAGCTTATTCACTAAGTTGACTCAAGAAGAGAAGGCGAGTATGCGACAAATCGAGAGGATTGAAAAAGAAAATATTGATTGTAAATTAACCTTCGCTTTCAATAATACCTGCCATGATGAATATATATATATATATATATATATATATATATATATATATATATATATATATATATATATATGTACCATAGAAGGAAACTGAATAAAAAGCAGATTGGAGTTAGTACTTTCATCTATTCGACATTTTCAAACTTAATGGTAAAAAAAATAAGACACCCAGTATTTATACAAAGCACGTTTTTTCTATAAATACTGGGTGTGCTATTTTTCTCACCATTGAGTTTGAAAATGTCGAATAGACGAAAGTACTAACTCCAATCTGCTTTTTATTCAGTTTCTTTCCGTGGTACATATTCATATTTATAGTTATCACGTGCTAACTTTCGTGATATTTTCCATATATATATATATATATTCATTATAGCATATTTTATTAAAAGCTTCAATCTTCTTGATTTGTCTTATGTTCGCCTTATCATCATTGCTTAACCTATGGATAAACATACAGTCTAATTCGAATGAAATCCTGCCCAGCACAAGAAAAGCGAACAGAAAGACATGTGTACTCAGAGCAGCCTCTAGCTACTAAACCCCTATGGCAAGCAGCTTAATCCCCCCCCCCCTCCTCTCTCTTACTATCTACTTCTCCAACACTTTATCACTTGGATCCATCCTGCCTAATTTCTTTAATATATTTTGTTATATTTATAATTCCCTATTTTAACTCTGAAGATGATACTCGATGTATCGAAACGCGTCAGTTAAATTACAGAAAGTGCTAAATTACATTAATTTACTTTCACTTTTGGCACAATAACAAACATCAGTCTCCGATGAACTTCGTTACGCTTATCCACGGGTTAAACAATAAAGAAAAGGCGAATATAAGACAAATCGAGAAGATTCAAAAAAGAATTATTAATTCGAAACTAGGGGTCGCTTTTAATAAAACATGCTATAATGAATATATATATATATATATATATATATATATATATATATATATATATATATATATCCTCGCGTGCCCCCTAAGGGCCCTGGCCACAGTGCTGACGGGAATCAGCGCCCCGATTGGCCCCAGATTAGCCTCTTCTCCTTCTTTCAGACAGCCTGTATTTCTTCCCTACTTCCTCACTTCCCTTACAACCTTCCCTATAACATTCTCTGGTCGGCTTCTATTTTCAGAGTGTAGATGCTGACATTCTTCTTAGCCAACTATCCCGGGACGGTGCTGAGGGGGGATGGGACAATGTTCCCTAACCCCTGAGCTCCGGTTCGGGATGGTGGTTTTTTTCCTTCTCTCTTCACTATCTATTTTTTTTACGCCGTGCCTAAGGTGGAGCAGCCATGCCGAAGGGCTGCCAGGTCACCAGGCAGGAGAGGTGGCCTTGAATGGCTGCACCTGGCTCTTCCAGCCCCATACGCACCCCTTGCAGGGCGGGCTACTGCGAGGGGTGATGAGCGTCTGCATCCAATAAGAAAATTAACGTCACCATGCCCAATAATGTAAAACCCCAAAACACAACTCTTTCACTTTCCTCCTCACGATCAACAAAGCCACCTTCCGGCAGCTACAAAAAAAATTGAGCCCTCTCCCCTGTGCTCTCGCAGGGGTCTCTAAATCTCTCTAACCGGAGAGGATGCTTACTCATCTCCTATGCCTACGGGTGTAGGGGACTCACCGTCACCCCCTTGTCTGGAGTTGCCTTCAGGCACCTCCCTATTTCCAGCGACAGTCCTCCCCCTTACTTTCCAAAGGGACTGCTAAAAAAGCAGGCAGGCAGCCCATAGCCGACCGCTCCACTTTAAAGCGGCTCGGTAGGGCAAACCCCCTTAGGATGGAGAGGGAAGCCAGGCCCCTTCGGTCGCTTCCCTCAAAAGACCTGCTGGCAAGAATATTGAACCTTGCCGGGGTCAAGTCCTGTGCCTCCTCACACCAACAGACAATTCACAATGATGCCAACAAGACCTGCGATGTCCTGGGAGGGGATGGCCAACTGGCGGCCCTTCCTGAGACAGACATGGTCCTTGATGCAACCCAGCCTCAGATGGTAGGGCTTTTCATGAGAGGGAATCTGGTCTCAGCGCCAAGCACCGAACCCGAATCCGCCCCTATGCAAGGTCCTCCTCAAAAGGCCCGGGTTTCCAAGGCAGTACAAGGAGGGGAGGTGCTCCTCCTCCGGCTTGTACCCGTACGACTGCTAGGACCTTCTTCATCTCAAAGAAGGACCTTGCTGAGGCCGCTCCATCCGGCCTGGGGGCTTCTGCCGTCGCAGGGGAGAAGGGGGTTCATTCCCCGGCTTCCTCTCCTAGAAAGAAGAAAACCAAAAAAAAAATTAAGAAGAATTGGAGCTCCTCTCCTTCCGCTGGGGCTGCGGTGTCGGATGGGTCTGCTGTAACTTTATTGAGCGACCAAGACAAGATCTGCACATCCGGACCCTCTGCCGCCCGGGTGCAGATCCCCTGACTAAGACCAAAATTGCTAATGCACAGAGCGGAGCCTCGATTACATCGGGGCTCCTCATTCAGAGATTACCCAGAGTTTTCGAGCCCGCTGGCTTCAAACGCTTCCTCTTTATTCGCTTCACTGATGGCAGCATGTTGGCAAAGGGCAACATGATCCATCAGAGGAAAGCTTTAGCTAGTGTGATTGGTAGAGAGCCAAAGGGGCCCCGTTTTTCGGGGTAACCTTTGGGCGAATGCGTCGAATCCCTCCAAGGCGGCCATAATTAGTGACCCTCGGACACTTGATGGCACGCTGGTGAGTGTGACGCCACACTCTACCATGACCTTCGTACAAGGAATTTTTTATGCGAGGAAACTAGTGGACTACTCCAAAGAGGACATCACCTTAGATCTGGCCGACGATGGGGCGGTCAAAGTCGAAAGTATAATGAGAAAATAGGGAGCGGCCTCTAGACCCACCCCTACACTCTTCATCACGTTCGACTGTAGCAAGCTCCCTGAGTCGGTGCGTGCCGATTGGTGACGCTACGGCGTGAAGTCATTCGTGCCACTGCCGCGTAAGTGCTATTACTGTCACCGCTTCGGCCATACTAATCGCTCCTGTCAACGTGCAAAGTCGGGGTTGCCTGAAACCCAAATATACACACAATAAGTCCGAATCCTGTGTGGCCAAGTGTGTCAATTGCGGAGAGCCGCATCTCCCTTCTTTAAAACAATGTGTTGCATATATCCTTGAGAAGACAATCCTGGCCGTTCAGGCTCGGGATCGTCTCTCATTTCGCGAGTCTAAGGAATTGTTCCTGGCGCTCCCGGCGCTACCCGGGATGTCCTATGCCTCAATGTTGAAAAAAGAGCCTCTGCTCCTGGCATCCCTCTCCAGTTCTACGAGTAAGGTCGTTTCCGCGCCCATTCGGAACCCATCGGCAGGTTCTTCCCACCCAGGGCGTCCCCTAGTAAAGCTGGCGACACGAAGGGTCCACACTCAGACTCAGCTAAAACAGGGCTTCCCTCCTTCGTTCATTCAGCGTGACCGTTACCCGTAAGGCGAAACGAACACACCCCTCCACCGAGTCGTTAGACTCACAGGAGGCAAAACCCCTGAATATGGTCGCCAGGCCAGCTTCCGGGGTTCCTAAAGCTGCCCCTTGAAAGGAGTACAACAACAAAGGAGCTTCGGCTCCTTTGCCCACGCCCAGTGGTGAGCTGGGTGGCTCATAGACGGTGGATCCTGGAAATGAGGAGCCCCTTCCTCCGAAGCCGCAACGCCCGCCTAAGGTTTCAAGACGGAAGGAGGAAACGACTGGCATGGCTAGAGGAACCTCCCTCAATAAGTCTTCGAAGGTGACAGCGCCTTCAGCGCATTGTCCTGCCAACAGGGCCCGGGTTTTGCATCCAGGAAGCATACGGTCATTCCCGTAAAGGTATTCTCTTCGAAAAGGGCCAGCGCGTCAACTCCCGGCTACACCAAGATAGCATATTCCTTTAAAGGAATGGACGCGGACTCGGAGCCAACTGGGAGTAGCTGCAGAGGCTCGTTTCGTTTCGTTCACCGTTACCTATCTTTTTGCAGGAGAACATGCTGGGCACACGCTCCCTTCCCACCCACCCAGGGTAAAAGGGTTTTGCGACCCCACCACCAAGAGATGGGGGCCAGGCGAGAGGATGTGCAATTTACACCAAGCATTATGTCTCCGTTCTTCTCTTTACTTTAGATACCTCGTTTCAGGTAGTAGTTGTGCAGTTGAACCTTGATAGGAGGTATAGTTATTTCTACGTTCATTCCACCATCAACCGACTTCGACGCTGGGGACTTACGCCGGGTCGTGGCACAGTTGCAGAGGTTGGATACTCTAAACGGTAGACACCGCCTCTGGAGAGAATTTTCTATTAATCCATGGGTTAAAGGCCTTGCTGACCTGATCGACAAGCTTGAGATGGGTGTCGTAAATGTGGATGAGTTTACGCATCACTGCCCGAGAACCGCTTCATTTTCCTGCCTCGATCTATCTTGGTGCTCTCCGGATGCACAGCCCGATTTTGATTGGGGGGTGTTCGATGACCCCCATGGTAGTGATCACTTTCCCATTCAAATATCATTGTCTGGGCCGCTGCCGCCCGAGAGCCTGCTTCAGTATTGCTTAGCACGGGCGCGGTGGTATGCATTTCATGAAATAAATGAATTCTCTATCTCAGTTGAGGGGTTTATGTCTGTAGATGAGACCGTTGAGTTCTTCTCCGGCAACCTTATCGCCGCGGGCCTGACTACTATTCCTAGAACGTCTGGCCATTTTGCACGCCGAGCACTCTCATGGTGGTCAGCCGAGTGTGACACGGCCCTCAAACAGATGTGTTATGCCTACATGCGCTATAAACGCCGCACGAACGATTTCTCTGTCGGTGAATTTCGTCGGGCTAGGGTTAGATTCTGGTATATTTCGAAGCACGCGCGCCGATCTTCAGGCAGAAATATATGTCTTCACTTAACAGGAAGACTCCTCTTGCAGAGGTGTGGAAAAGATTCAAGAGGATTCGGGGCAAGTTCTTGCAGGACTCGCCCTCCCGTTTGCCAGGAGAATCGGACCGCAATGTCGGACCCTGCCTCCGTGTCGGAATCCTATGCGATCACTTTCTCCAGATTCTCTAGCCGAGATGATGCTCCGTCAGCATTCAATGCAAGTCGTGATGCCGTGGAAGGCCGCTGGCTGGACTTAACCTCCCGAGGTGGAGAACACTTCAACGACATGTTTACTGTGAGTGAGTTGCGTTCCACTCTTACTTCGTGTGCGGATACCGCCCGTGTGTCTGGCGATGTTATGCACGCCATGCTTCGACACCTGGGTGAGCGAGGAATGGCCTTTCTCTTAGATTTGTTCAACAGGATCTGGGTGGAGGGTCTCCCTCCGGTTTCCTGGCAAATCGCTACTGTGCTTGCCTTTCGCAAACTGGGGAGAGATCACTCTATTCCCTGGGTTTCCGCCAAATCTCTCTTACCTCTTGCGTGGGCAAGTTGTTGAGGAAATTAATAAATGTTAGGTTAGCCTTTTTCCTGGACAGCGAGGTCCATATGTCTTAGGCACAGTGCAACTTTCGTAAGTTTCACTCCACGTCGGATGCTCTGCTCCGACTGGAAAATGCCGTCTGCTAGGGCCTTCCTTCGTAGACAGCACTACGCTACGGTGTTTTTCGATCTGGAGAAGGTTTATGATACCGCATGGCGTACGGTATCTTGGAGACTCTTCATACGATGGGGGTGAGAGGACACCTCCCAATGTTTATATCTGAATTTTTGCGAGATCGTCGATTCCGCGTATGGGTGGGTGGAGCCCTCTCTGGCCCAATGGAGCAGGAAGAGGGTGTCCCGCATGGACGTGTCCTCAGTGTCACACTCTTTGCCCAAAGCATCAACGGCATCACCTCGGTGCTGCCGAAAGATGTTCTCGCTACGCTCTACCGGGACGACCTTTCGATCTCTTTTGGCTCAGTCCAGATGCCAACTTTGGAGCGTAGACTCCAACAGGCATTGAACCGCGTCTCTCGGTATGCCGAAGCGGACAAGTTTCGGTTTTCCTTGCCCAAGACCAAGGTGGTGCACTTCTACCGCCATCTACGGCTCCACCCAGACCCAGACTTATTTCTTAATGGGGTACGTCTGGATGTGGTTGAATCGTGCCGTTTCCTTTGTCTTGTATTTGACCGTCGCCTCACCTAGGGGGGGGGTCATATTCGCAGCCTTAGGGGTCTCTTGTACCGGCGCCATAGATATTTTCCGACCCGTAAAGTCCAGCGCTTGGGGCGTTGATAGGGCTACTGCCTTACTTTTTTATCAATCCTTTGCTCGTTCGAAGCTCGAATACGGATGCGATTTTTATGCATCCGTAGCCGAGCGTGTATTGCGGAAGGTGGACTCGATCAACCACACCGGCCTTCGCTTGGGGCCCGCTGCCCTTCGCACTTCCCGCAGTGAAATCCTAATACTCGATGCTGGGAAGAAGCCACTCGCTTTATGCTGTGAACAGTTCATTATTCGCCTGTACGCGCGTTCCCGGCGGCTCCCTCATTCGCCAACAGCTCTCACCGCATCCGCAGCTGATTTCGACGGTGCCTGTTCAGCTGAGAGACGCCAGTCATACCCTTAACCCTTTAGGTTTTAGGCCAGGAAACTTCTTCGAGAGCTAGGTATAGCTCTCGGGTCGGTGGCGCCCTTGGTTCTGCCCAGGACGCCACCATATAGGGTCTCACCTTTAGCTATTTTTCGCCACACCTCTCCCTTCAAAGTTTGTACATCGCCGGGAGTATTGCGTCCAACCTTTTTGGAGCACACCCCGTGCAACGCTAAAACCGTGCCGGTGTATACGGATGGCTCCAAGTCACAAGAGGAGGTCGGCTTCTACGACATATCCCCTATCTTTGAAGTGAGTCTCTATTCAGGGCCGAGCTAGTGGCAACACACCAATCGGTACGGGAGATTACGCGACGTGCCTGGTTCGAAGACCAGATTTTGATCTATAGCGACTCACAAAGCGCCCTGAGAGCTCTCGAGGCATTAGAATCTCCGCATTCCCTGGTTCGCAATATCCGTGACGCCACGGTTTTTTCAAGCCGGACGGATGTCGACATTATCTTCTGCTGGGTTCCTGGACATGTAGGAATTGCGGGAAATTAACGCGCCAATGAGGGTGCCAAAGAGTCCGTAAGGACGCGGCGACCGGACCAGCGTTTCGCTCTTCCTCTCACCGACTACATGGCAGAAATACGGGCAGCTCTTCGGACTGCTTAGCAAAGAAGATGGGAGATGGTCGAAGGGAACTTAAACTTGCGTGCAATTGCGCCGCGATTGTTCCCATGGACCTAACCCCAAAATGCCGCGAAGGCTTTAGGTTGCTTTCTGTCGTCTCCGAATTGGATACAATCGCGGACGCAATGTCATTTGATGGAGCGCTCACGAGCGCCTTACTGTGAAGACTGCGTTGTCCCCCAAAGTGTTCGGCACAGTCTTGTTGAATGTCCCAGTCTGGCGATCTCCGCACACGTTACCTCTCCCGGTACCAGGATGGGCGGGGTCGATATCGCCTTTCCCTTGTACTCGGGACTAGTTTGTGCACAGTGACTGGTTAGTTTATAGACTTTGGGAGGGCGGCCGGCCTCCTCCCGTTTATTTAACTAGTTGTCATTTTGGGGGGTTTGTTTTGGTTATTTTAGTAGGTCGCACGTTCGTGCGCCGGGAGGACGCGGGCCTCTCCCCGACGCCGGAGCCTGCTTCCTGCTTCCTACTTGGTGCCTATTATTTATTTCGAGTGTTGGTTTTTTGTTTGTTTTTTGAATCTTATTTTAAAGAAGCCTAGTACTAGGCAGTTTTTAATACGGCAAGTAGGTATTCGCCAATGAGCTCTTACAATAAAAAAAAAATTCCTCACGTGCCATTTTGATTTTTTTCACATATACATATTTATATATATATATATATATATATATATATATATATATATATATATATATATATATATATATATATATAATTTGAAGGATGAACGAAAGGACGTATAAATGGAAATTCATTTCATTTTCTTGTTTCCAGTACCCATCTTC
>OZ018332.1:65735789-65808289 GCA_963969495.1 Ceratothoa steindachneri | reverse complement strand
GGGCGAAGTGACGAAGAAGGGAGATTTAATGAAAGAGAATTGTAGTAGTCTAAGCGTGAGGTGACGAAGGCATGAATAGCAGTCTCAATGTTTCGTCGATCAAAATGGGATCGAACACGTGAGAAGTTGCGGAGGAAATCGCGGGAAGACTTACAGATACGATGGAAGTGCGGTTTAAACGAGAGTTGCTCGTCGAAAATAATACCAAGATTAGTGACGGTATCAGACAAGGCGACATTGGGTTTCCTAAGGTTAAGGGAGGGGAAAAGACCTTTAGATTTCTCCACCATTGAAGCGGTACCAACAAGGAGAACTTCAGTTTTATCGTGGTTAAGTTTGAGAAAGTTGCTTGGTAATTAATTGAGAAAGGACACATGGGATAAGGAAAGGTATATCTGAGTGTCATCAGCATAGAAGTGGAAGAACAGGACCAAATCGCAAAGAAGGGAGCCAAGAGGAAGTCAGAAGATGCGAAAGAGGAGGAGACCAAGGACTAAGCCCTTAGGCACCCCCAAAATAAGAGGGCGTGGGCTCGAAGGAGAGGTTATCAAGCACGATTGACTGAGTGCGGGAGGAGAGGTATGAGCGGAACCAATTAAGTGTAGTGCCGGAGAGACCAAGGAAAGTGTGAAGACGATCAAGGAGGATAGTGTGGTCGATGGTGTTGAAAGCAGAGGAGAGGTTTAAGAGGACTAGAATGGACGTACAATCCCTATTGGATGCTCAACATAAACCGTTGAAACATTAAGAAGAGCGGTTTTAGCAGAGTGCTTCGATTTGAACCCAGACATGTCCACTGACGTATGCTTCTCTTGAGGTGAGCACTTGCCAGTCCGCGTCGCTTCTGGTGAAGGTTGTTCAGCGGGTTCTGGGGGGCTTGACATGACTTCAGGCCGTATACAAGCCGTCTTCGACGGACAGTTCTGTCGGATGCATTAACTTGGCCTCACTCTTCTATTTATTCATGTTACCCGACGAACTTTGTTCATAGATTGAAATGGCAGTATAAAGAGTCGGAGAATACGGACGATGTGTATAAGATCATGCACAGCAATTTGATGGTTCTTGGCGTGGTTAGCAGCGAGGGCCACGTTTTTCCTCCTTACATTTTCCACTCGCGTATTAATGTCTATGGTAAAGATTATATTCAAGCCTTGGACGAAAAAATGAGCCGCGAGACAGTCATTCGTTTTCCTGCAGGACTTTGCTCCCAAACACAAGGCAAGGACCACACAGACGTGGATTGCAACAACGTCTTGCACCACTGATACACAGAATTGTGGCTTCTATACCTCTCCCCTGGACTGTAACTCTCTACGTTTTGACGGCTGTCAAAACATACACTCAAAACAGTTTAGGATATCTGATGGCCGCCATTTTCGAGATAATGTGGTATTGACAAGGACTTCCAAAACAGGGCATGCAACCAGTTTAGGTCCCACTTATTCTAGTAGATGTTGGCCATTTTAAAATATTTTCTACTATATTTATTTTTATATTTGTGTGTAAATTGTTATAAAAATATATTGATTTGTTTGTTACACAATTTGTTTTCTTTTTCCGTGTAGACTTTTTTATCGATTTACCTGAAACCCCTCTTAATATCTCCTTGCTTAAATCACTTAGGAAACATAAGCTCAAGCGTTCATAAAATCACAAGTAATGAGAAGAAAATGGATCTCATCCGAGTTAGATGAAAAATACAAACATACCTGCGCGAGGATGAGCTAAAACAGAATGATCACTGCCAAAACTTGCGATGAGAGCAATAGGAATAATTTTCCTCATTAGCAAAATGACCTTAGTGATTATCATCTTTGATCTCACAAAAGTGATGACACTTGTAATGTCGTATTTTGTATAGTTTAAATCAATATTGTTGTATATTTATCAAGCCACGATTTTAAAGTCAACGTCAACGTTTAGTAAGCAAATATTTAGTTTTTATCAACCTACAGATGAGTATTGATGATTTTGCAACTTATTTAATGGATAAGCCACACGTATAAGTAAACAAGGTTTCACTGCATACGTCTTAGTTTGAAGACGACTTCCGTAAGTACGAGCCACGTTTCTCGAGTTTTGTGAATCTAACAAAACGCTAGTCCAAATCTGGAAAAAAAGAAGAAATGAATTTAGTTATGAAGTTAAACTTCTACATTCCTCGGGCAAAAAATAATTTGGAATAAATAATGGATTGCTTTAACTTGTTGCTTCCCAAGTCTTGTGGTCGCAATTAATCCTTTAATGTGATTTCAGATGAGACACAATAAGTTTAAATGTCTGATTTTTTATATAAGTTTTAAGGAGAGATATTTTTTAAGTTTTAAAATATGATAGTTTACTTTAAGATAAATTTAGTAACATTTATGTTAAATGGGAAGCAATAAGTTTCATTTTGTTTTGAAAAGCAATAATTTAAATTGATCTTAAATATGGAAAAATAAATCTCAATGAAACTTATTTGCTGCAAAACAAATACAGGTAAGGGAGAGTTGAGCACTCCTCGATGCCTAGAGCTTCAAGTAGTCTACCGTCACTATGTACTCTCTTACACATTTTGACTTCTCCAACCTGCACAAATTTCCTTACATGCCTAGTTTAAAAAGGTTTATGGCGAAGATAACCTCGTTGGATTTTGTTTAATTTTCAAAAAGTTCCCCCTTAACATAGTTGAATTTCATCGCAGGTTTTCTGTAATCCCCATTTCCGCTTTATGGAAGCAAGTAAAGATATCAAATACTTGGTTGGTGTTTTCGAGTGAGAATGTAAAGATGATCTTTGTAGGATTTTCCCTATAAATTTTAACGAGAATATCGATGATTCTATTTCCCTTTTCCGTAATTCCGAAAGAATTCGATTTCTTTCCTTGTGTGAATTTTGATAGAGGCCATGTTTCTCAAATAAGGACTCAGTTGATAGTGTTCTTCTTATATTGTATCCAGATTATTAAAACTTTTCTCGCTCCAATATGTTACACTAACCCACAAAGCGAACGCAATTTTGGCAGGAGTTTTGGATTTTAATCGAAAAGTATTATTCTACTTTTATATAAAACACGTGGTAGGCATTACTTGGAGTATACGGTTCAATTTGGTCTCAGAATCTTCGAAAAGATATCTTAACTTTGACGCATTCAACTCTGAGCAAGTTAGAAAGAAATAATATGAAAAAAAGGTAGAGGAAATTTAATTTTCTTCCACTTGAAAACTTTTGTATGCACGATCAGCCTCGAGCCCAGAGGCAAAAATTGCCCGAAGCGGTCTTTGGTAAATTTGTTCGTGCTGACAGGGAACAAAAAAACTAACAAGATCTTTTACATGTAGGTGGAGTTGAGGCCACACAAAGTGTTTCAAAAGTTGAGAGAGTGTAATTTAACACCATAGTGAGCCAAATAATGAAAGAAAAAAATATTTTTAGTAATTGTTAGGAGGAAGAAGACCATTATCCTGATCAGCGAGTTCACAAGAATTATGAGGTCAGTGTAAGCAAAGTGAGGGAGGGTAATTGAAGTTTGTGTTTTCCTTTTTAAAGAAGCGTGTAATGGCAGGGCAGCTAGGTTAGTCTGCAGATAGGAATGTATAGTAGACCCTTTAACACCAAGTGGGAGCCACCAAAGGAGGGTGAGAAGATTTCAGAGTGAGTACTACCAAGGCAAGAGAGTTATAGTCGGTGGAAAGTGGTAAATTTGACCATAGTTTGATGGCAACTAAGTTTTTTTGCAGCTGAAAATGCCATAAATAGCTCTTTTCTAATCGTAGACATTTTTTTCTTAGCTAGGAACAATTGTTTGGAAAAAATAAAACTAACGGTTTCCACATTTGCTTCTGATGTACCCATCGTACTTGCCTCAGAAAAATACGAAATGGGGCCTTAATTCGGTGGCTAAGGAAATAGTCAATTTGGCTTCCTAAAATTCACACGCAACACTTTGCGGCCAATTCACTGGGGATTTGCTACGTTTGTGTGCACCGCTCTGGAGGTCATCTAGCGCAAATAAATGGATACTTGTTTCCTTACTCGACACTTGCGCCAGAATTTGATGGAAGGCTTTTAGCAGATCGAGTTTGGAAAAGACGCGTGTATCTGCGACTTAACCTTTAAATCTGATGCGAACGGAATTGGATAAGTATCATCCTTAGTGACACGTTTAAAGTATGGAAGTCACACCCTAACATATATGACTTCTCCTTTGAAATTAGATGTAATGGGGATGTCAACGGCGATCGCGATTTCCGTTATGCCTTTAATCTCCATTCTGGCGTGTGTAGACAGGAAGGCTATTTATGTGTAGATATTGTGGGGTAGAGCACTTCACTAGCGGTCCACACTATTGGGGAGAGGTTAGGCATGAGAAGGATGTGAGTAGGGCAATGTAACTAGCATGATTGTTGCATGCACTGCTTAAAGTAGGCCTTTGGAACTTGACAAATCTAGTCCTGAAACAAGCGCGGTAAGAGTAAACCACGGGTTGCGGGATAAATGAGTTTCGTTAATAACGCTTCCAGACAATTGGTTAGCGAGAGCTAACCAATTGCAGGAAGTCGGTCACCTACGATGTGATTACCGACGTTAGCATCTAAGAACAACAAAGGAAGAGACCCTATGGGTAAGATATAGATGGAAAGAAGTTAGTTTCTTTAGATAGACATGTATAGGATGATCTGAGGTAGTTTGTAGCTAGGAAATCGTCGGGGATTAACGTCTGTCCAGAGGGAAAGCGGGAAGTATTGAGACGGTCAAGACCTTGTCAATGAAGAAGTTGAACCAGTGTCAGGATCCCGGATGAAGAGGCTTAGGGCTCGAACCTGCATTGCTGCGAGGGTGAATGCGTTGCAGAATGATGGAGAATCCTTGAGGAAGGTGTCCCTGAGCTTGAGAGTGTGGCATGGCGGGAAGGGGCCGAATATAGGGTGTGGAGAGCGGAATGACATTTCTGACTATCTGAGGTTACGTTCTATCTTCCATTATGAAAAACGGTTGTCATTTCCCATAGATTTGCCGACTGATTATTGGTGAAGTTGGAGTGCATAAATCTGTTAAGTGACCGAATGAGACAGAGTGGTGAGACTGGTACCTGCGGAAGATTATGAGACTTCAGCGGAAGTTCTCGGTTAATTACCGGTAGCGAAGGGGAATGATGGAAGTAGGATCCTCTTTAGAGGAATCAAGAGATAGTAAGTGGCTTCCTTCTACACGGAATGCACAGAAGGCTAGGCAGATATGGGCCTCTCGATTGAACTCCCGGTGATGCCAGCACAAACTAGATGTCGTTAAATTGCCTCAGCGATTTCTGATATGTATCACATTAGTTAGGAGACTTCTGGTGAAAGCTTGCCTCAGCTGTTCTCCCAGGAAGTCCGCTACCGCGGCCTCTTATAGCTGCTCAACTAAGGTTGTGCCCTTCTGCCCTCACAAGCTGATGTTTCTGGTGAGGTTGCGTCATCTTCACTGATCAGAGAACTTGTGGTGCATAAGAAAGATGTCGTTGAGAGCTTGATAAGTCTTCTATGATGTTACCAAATCGAATAACGAGTCCGTGCTTCCATGAGGTCATATGTCCAGCCGAAATTTGGTCTTCGTTGACGCCACATTCTGCACCCCAATTGCCAACTAGCAGAGACGGAGCCGGTGTTTTTTACTACCTGGCAAATATTGAAGCACTTGGAACACCGAACACTTTACGATGTCTGTGGTAGAGGATTGCTAGTTATTTTTTTTTCTTGAAGTAGCATGAAGAGTACGTGGCGAATTCTGTTGAGCGATGAGGTTACCTGATGCAGGCTTGATATAGTGTAAATTGTTCACTGGGTGATCGATGGAACGGCAGGCCAAGTCTAAGCGTTCAAAATTTATCTTTATTAACAAGGACTATGGTTGGACTTCTTCTCTCTTTCAAATCAAGGGGCTTGCAGCTTGCGTAGATGGAGAACATTCTTGGAGGTTGATAAAGATGACTGGCACTTGCAATAGTTTCCAGCTGGTGCCTACCTTGCCAAGTATAAGCAAACATTGTGCCAGTAGTTATCACGTCATGTTTTACTGACACTGAGTTTCGTTAATTTCATTTTATCAACACGCCTGCTTCCATGCCTCCCCTCCATTTCATAATTTACTAATGAAATCATTTGTGCATTCTATCGGTGTACTTTTGAGACTAAACTTGTTTTGCACCATGAGCACGATCTACCAAAAGTTTAAAATGTCCTAAAATATCTACGACTAATAATGGTGAAGTGGTCGTATCTTCAACAATAAAAACCCAGCCAAACAAATGGCGTAAAGTTGGAATCACAACGTGTAACGGAAATCCACAAAAAAACATTAAGAGATTCTTCATTTGCATGAAAAATGTTTATAGTGAACTACTTCATCTCACAAAATTAAATTAATTTTAATGGCACTATTGACACACTTGCACAAATATCTTTAAAAAATCACCCTTATTTCTCTTAACTATAACGGCCACTGTATCTAAGGAATAAAGACCTGTAGTCAATATCTATGTATTATGGCCCACGAGCTGAGGTTTTTGAAGAAACTGGAGAGGAAGACTTAGATGATGCTTGAATGCGCAAGGTTTTGTCTTTCTTAAGTTATTGCACCACGGTTCACAATATCTCGCATCTGCACCGTAAAAGATATGTACACGGAACAATTCGTGGGATTATTACTGCCAGGCACTGGACTTGCTCTAAACGATTTATTATTATTCCTATAACCGTCTACTGAATTTGCATTATTCACATTATATACTTTGTTAAAAGCCTAAAAGGCTGATTAAGCAATGAAATTTAAACTGCAATTTTGCACACTAATAGTCAAAATCGGACCAATTTTGCTGTTATCAATATTATTTACATTGAAACGCTGTGCCCGGGGGAGTAGCATAAATTCTTTTGCTTTTTTTCAAAATCAAGCCAATGTTAAGTCATTTTAAGCGGCGATGATCGGTGCGATGCTCGTAGTTAGAGACTGCACAAACTTATGATGGACTAGGTTTTTACCTACGCCCACTTGATTAGCGGTTCATGGTATATTTTCCAGGTTTGTTGAAGGTAAGTCGGCGAGTGTAAACGTAGTAATTGATTTTCAAATAGTTCTGGCTTCGTTTTCTCAAAGATTCCAATGATTTCCCTTCATAGTTGAGAGTAGCTCTGCGAGAAGATGATCCTTGGTATAAGTCGATACACATTACTAGGTGGCACTGCAGCCATGCTTGAAAAAAAAATGTATCCAACAGAGTATTTCTGGAGATATTGAAATGTGCTTCTAATGTGTTAAACCATCCAGTGGCTGCAGCTTCATCGTTGTGTTTGGATCCAAATTTGACGATACGAAGGGTCGCCAATGTGAGTATGGTGCCTAGATTTTGGTAACTTCCTAATGAAGTAGTAGTAGTTCGCCTTCCTGACTTGGCTATGGAGGACTGGATCACGAAATAGACATAAAGGTCAGCATGTCCATCACAGTTGAGCCCGAGTGCACCAGGGGCCGTTTTCTTTGGGGAAGGGTGCTAGGAAGTATTATTTTTGAGACCAAACAGCGTACTGGTAGGAGGAACATTCGATCCCCGTGGGCAGGTGGACCTGTTTCGCGTTAGAGGTATGTGGTTATAGATACCCATCGGCAGGGTTCTTTGGAACAGACACTGTGTATGCGTTGTGCTGCGAATACGGGAGAGGAAAGAAAGCAGTGTTGTAATTGGCTATGTGTATTTTGAGAAGTGTAATATCTACTCCCTGCCCCAATGCATCGATAAGCACAGCCACGCGTCCCCAAAATGGTAGCCAGATCTCTACGTGGGCTGACGATTGCAATCGCTCATGACGGGGTTGAACCCGGTACCGCGACGTGAGAAAACTAACGTCTAATCCAATCGGCAATCAAGAGCTCTAGAACTAATGTAAAGATATCTGGTATAGTAGAGACAATACTGTATCGAATTGTCTGCTTTTTTGAGGTGAAGTCGAAGTAACTTTTACACTGAAATGTCTGGTCACGAGTTAAGATGACACCACTAGATGATTGATCTAACTCTTATGTGATCTGCGTAGAATACTATGATTCTTCTTGCTGCAGTTCGATTCGTCTGATAAGAAAACAAACCGAGTGATATAGGGATAATAAGAAATTCAGTACTTTAATTCTTCGTAGATGATTTTGACAAAGCGATGATTTTTATATTATCTTCGTTTCTTAAATGGTGATAATAATAACTGATTCTCAATGATCCTTTTGACAATTTCCCCCGCCATATACCGAGGACACTCTGTATATAAATTCAATAAATAACTATCTTACATTGTTAACATTATCATGATAATAATAAAAATCTGAATACTTTTAATATTGCATCTTACCTTGATTAGCTCAGGTCTGAAATAAAATTTCTTTACTTTAATGAAACAACATATTAACATTATTTTGATGATTCTTTTAGTTAACCATTTAAAATAACGCCATGTGATTAATTAGTTTCAAGATTAACTATAGGAAGTGATTATAATCCCATGCAAGTCAGATCACAATTTTGGTGTGTTTTTTATTTTATGAAAAATAACCTGTCCAGAACATGTAACGTTCCCATGTTGGTTTCCTCTTTTAAAAAAATTCTTTCTTTAACTAAGAATGACTGAGCTCGGGCCTAGAAAGCACCTTACCGCCCGGATCCGGAGATCCAGAGTGGCCGTAAGAAACTAGAAATTTAGAAAACTCGCTATGAGAACAAAAGAAAGATCTATTTAGTGATAAGAATGTAGAGGCAGAGATATGTCGTCTTAGATAACGAAGCTAAACTAGTCACAATCAACACAATACTATAAAATGAGAGAGAAAAGAATGAATAGCCACGATTAGTAGATAAGAAAGCATAGAAAACAACAGTATATGTAGGTTAAAGCCACGCATGATGCTAAAGAATTTTGAAATGTTCAACTAACTCAAGTTGATTAAAACAATTTAAGATGATGCACCCAATAAACTACTTTACCCTAATGGCACATGTTTGAAAGCAGAACACAAAAAAACAAGAATAACAAAATAAAGAAAAATATAGGAACAGAGATTAGCTTCACCTTAACCTCTATACCCGATCACGCACACTAACTTTACACCTAAATTTCAGATCTTAATAGAATGGTCTTCTTTATAAAGACAACTATTTCTTCTTAATTAGGTCAAAAAACTATATGTATGCTGATTCTAAATGTGTGAATAGCTATTAACATAATATTCATTAGAGCGAAGATTTCATCAGCTAATCCTCGATGTATAGACGATAGAATTTATTATAACGTATTTTTTAGTGATTATTTTCGCATATATATATATATATATATATATATATATATATATATATATATATATATATATATATATATATATGGAGCTCGGCCGTGAAGCCTGCATTTAATAGTAAGGATAAATCCCAGACCCACCAGAAACGGATGCAACATCTTTTAATTTCTTACTACGTCTCGAAAACTACAAATTTTCATCTTCAGGCTAGAATAAGTTTACTAAAGTTAATACATATGAGGAAAACATGAAAATGCTAACAAGACATTATTTTAAAAGGTGACCAATTATAAAATCTCAATAAAATGTACTATAAGTTAAAATTTTAAATATTACTTGGTAACAGTTAAATTTGCTTAAAAACTTACTCAAAAAATTAGTTAATAAATTTAAAGTTTATTTCAGAAATTAATTAAAAACTATAAGAGAAATTGATCTGGAAATAGTTAAAGATAATAAATTTAAACTTTGTTTTTAATTTGTAAAGACTGTAAGAGTTTAAAAGATTTAATATAAAAACGGTTAATTTTGGTACTTAATAAAGTGGCTCCATCCTAGAGAGTGAATGGTGGGTTTAACAAGGGGCTAGTATTTATAGGTTACAGTGACGCTTGGGAGAGAGGAACACAAACTAACCAAACAGTAGTTGAAAAAACAAACCAACTAACAAACTGTAGTTAAAATTAGTTGGTTAATAAAGATATTGCACTAAATCTTCATTGAGTGTAGGTTTGTAGTTTTTGATATTTAACGATTCAAGGGTTCTAAGGCAATGTTGGTTGGTGAAAATTATCAATAGAAATGTCAGTTTTACAGATTATGGTGTGTTCCCTAATTTTTCTTGTGCGCTGTTAAAATCGACAGCGATGGATGCTTGGTAAAGCTTGCGCTGCAGGTTTTTAACCTTTTCAGACTTTCTTTTCAGAAAGCTAAAAGGGGGGAAAATGCTTTCAAGTGGTATATCTTCATTGATCGAGACGTCTTTCAACATTTTCAAAGGTCATTTTCTTGGTAAACAATGAAAAAATTATTTAATTATTTTTTAAGTCATATAGAAATATGGTGAAAAAAATAATCCTCCGTCGTTTCCTTGGACTGGAGACAGGATAGAGAGGAATAGTGGTGAAACTTAACCCACGCATACATAGTGCCCATTTAAATGGATTGATTTTTTAAAAATCTCGAAACACTAATTTGGTGTAAGTTTCCCATAGAATTTACAGGGTTTTTGTTGCAGGATGTAAAGAAAACGTACCGTTTCTCAGCTGATGATTAATATTCTAACATACTTGTAAACAACAAGTAAATGAAGGAAGGAGACCTAATTCATTCCTTCTACCAAAATGTCAGGACTTAGGTAAATTATTGTCTATATATTGCTGCATATTTAACTTCTTATAGTGAGTGATGGTACAAAATTATACGTAAAGTCTTGTTTTAATGAATGAAATTATTGGTTTGAGGGGAAACTACATTCTGTCACCTTTATTATCAGTTAAAATATGATGTACATTTTAATAGGCTCTATGGAGCTCAGTCAGGGCACTGCAGCCTGAGGGAAATAACTTAAATCAAAATACTTGTTCACTCTCAATTCTTATGTTATTTTACTTTGATTATATCTGATATATTCTTATCCCCAAAAGTCAGTATGTATGTATATGAATATATAATTAGGATCCTAAAAAATGTATGTTACTAGTTTATATAATAATTGGGTGTTTTCTCAATATTACAATGTATTTTCGGTTAAAACACCTGATCCTTTTTAGAGCTTTCCTTGTTATGAATATGTGTGGTCTCTTTCAGATATCTAAGAAACGTTGAAGAGGCATCAACTATCTAAAAAGAAAATATCACAAGTAACGAAATTGCTTTGGAGCCTCCAGAAGATGGGGAAGAATCTGATTTAGGCGACGCTAGTGAAGACATAGCTGTTGTGGAGCAAGAAAATGTCCGATTGCTGAGACCAAAACTTCCGGTACCACCCCCATATCAATCCCCTGCATGGAGCGCATCAGTTTTTGATGATTAGGAAGAGTTGGGGTGTGAAGATCATGTAGCCGACCTTGGCCGATATAGGAGAAATAAGCAAAAACGCTCGAAGCCTGTTTATGAGTGGAAAAATATGAATTTCAGATTTGTGATAAAGGTGATGCCATAAGCTTGCTTAAAGTACATAAACCATCTATTGTAGAAAATGGGCAGATGGAAGATTTACACCTGTAGAGATATTCAGATACTTTGGGGAGAAATAATTGATTGAGGTGATCAAGACAGAAACAAACATTATCATTAAGTTAAATTTGGGAAAGATTTATGTGTTACCTAAGAAGAACTGCATCAGGTACTTGGCATCTGGTTATAACCCAGTTCCAAAACGATGGTTGTATTGGGCGAAGCAGGCGGACACCCGAAATTCACCTGTAACTCGATGTTGAATGACAATAAACCGATTTGATGAGATTGTGCGAAATCTGTATGTCGTGGTATGGCATTATATTATATCATTACCATATTATATCTATGGGGAAGGGACCAATAACTTAAAGGCGAACCGACGAAGGGACGGCACGCCACGAGTTTCGACGGGCTAAATAGCGAGAAAGAGTGCAACGAGGTCAAGTAAAATTTGGGCAATGGCAAAGCTCAAGGTTATTTAAAGAGGCCTATACAAAAATATAATTTTATTTACATAAAAGTGAGAGGATTGATGGACAAAATTACATCAGAGAATTAATGGGCAAAATTACATCGGTAAACGAAGGGGGGAATTGTAGTTATGCATCAGACTATGAAGTTAAAATTTAAAGTATTACAGGAGGAGCCTATTCGACTGGGGGGAATTAACTCAAATGGGTTCCTGAAGGGGAAGAGGAGTTGGCTTACGGAGGATTCCGGGTGAGACGACGGGGTAAGGCTTCACGGATATCTTCTGCACGTAAGGCGAGGGCGCTCAGAGCTTCTGAGCGAGAACTTAAAGTGATAACGGTTCTCCAAAAGGGGGGGGGCGGTAACGTTCGGTCCAGAAGAGAGTATTTCGGCCACCCAAAAACGAGGGGCGAACGAGGAGGGCTTCGACAGGAGTTGATGAGTGAAGTCGGAAAAATCACTCGGTAGCGATCGTTAAATAGAATTACCTCACTGCTGGGGCGAATTTCAATACACAAATAGTTCAGCCGTCACTTTGCTTTGTTGTTAGCACCTGACTTGAAACTAGGGGAATCTTCTTGGGTCCGGGCGAGACTTCTCAACTCTGTCTCTGCCTCATGGGAAACGAGCATTATATATGTCCAAGGCTCTCCCAGCGTGGGGGGGGATGTGTTAGTGGGAAACAGCTCTACTCTCGAATGGCCTCGAATCTTCTTGCCTTGGTGATTCTAACCCGTGTAAAGGTGGACCGTGGTGAACGCGGTTCGAGGCTACCGCTTGTGGAAGGGGGAAAAGGTTTAACAATTTAAGCCTAACAGAATCTTCTCCAGCGCATGGAACTTCCGTGCTGGAAAATAAATTCCACGTGGGATTCCCCCACACATCTCCCAACCGAAAGATGTTGCTTTACAGAGCAGTTGCGTAGGAAAGGATCATCCCACCCGTCAAACTAGAATTATCAAGGGTCTAGGGAAATTCTGACCTGCTACGACAGGTGTACACACAAAAAACGTTAATCTAAGCTCGGCGGGGAATTTACGGACATTAGCCTTAAACAGGTCAATTCTAGATAATTTAACTAGTACAATTTTAAACAAAAAAAATCACAGGAGAACATTAGTGACATTTTAGTGGAACCCCCAAAAAAGGATACAATTAAATGGAGGCATAAATATGGGACTAAAGACTAAACGATTTAGTGGACAAAAAATATCATAATTAAGAACATTAATGAGATAATATATACAATTCACGTGGAAAACCTTCGCTCCCGCCGGAGTATGGATGAGATAATCCACGGGTCCTCTAGCCTCGAGGACGGGGTAGGGTCCCTTTTACTGGCTAAGGAGTTTGTTGCTTCCCGTGGGAAGTAGCACCAGCACCTCCGCGCCAGGCTTGAATTTTCGTTCTCGTGACTTAAGGTCAAAGTAGGTCTTATACCCCTCAATAAGTCCTTCTTCACGAGATACGACACTCGTTTGTTACCTCGGGCGGACTAACGCTCGAGGGCTTTAGTTTTCTTCTAAAGGGGGGGATGAGAGTTGCGCACTCCTTATGGGCGCGGGAAATCTTGTCGTTCCGGAAGGCTTGGAACTCCGGGTCGATAGGGATTTCCAGGGAAACAGGTGCACGTTATTTCAGGGCTGCCTGTGTAGGGGCAATCTTGGGCTGGGACACGGGATGGTCGTGGATTACTGGGTTCTGACCGAACAAAACGGAGCAAAACTGGATTGGGACCGCTACCACTTCGGCCCAACTGAATATATAGTCACACGGTGACAAAGAATTACTGGGAAACGACTCGCCCGGCCAAGGTAGTCGTGGAGCACTGCAAATTTCTTGTGGTCGGGGCCAAAAGGGGGGAGTAGGTCCTCAGACACTATAATACAGGTGCACCCGGTGTCACGGACGAAGGTGGATACTAGGCGACCGTTCACAGTTCCGTTCTCGAACTTCAATCTACCAGGCTTGTTTTCATTAAAGAGGAAGTTTACCTGATGGACGGGACCTTTGGAAGGCGAGTGAGGATCGGGGGTCTCCTGAGGCGACGGAGGGGGATCAGGGGTGGCCCAGATTTGGTGCACTTGGTGGGATTGAGAGTTTGCGAATCGGGAGTTTTGAGGACAGTTCGTGCGGTAATGGCCAGGAATTTTGCAGGTGTAGCAGACGATCGGGTTCTTTTGGTACGGCACAACCGGGGAAGAAGAAACTAGGGGCTTAACGTCTCGGTGTTCAGATGGATGGAAGTTTCTTGGCTTCAGGGGACTAGGAACTTTGGTAAATCTTGAAACGAATTTAAGGGGAGTCATAGGACCATAAAATTTAGTTTGGGGGCGATTGGGGAGCCTTTTTAACATCCTTAGGGTATAAATCGTGACTACCCGCGTAGACATCGGCCTTTTCCAAGCCATCCTTGAAAGTGGCAAAACGTTTATCCTTAATGAGAGCCTGAATTTCGGGAGCCACGGCAGCTAAAAGATGATCCCTAAGGAAGAAGTCCAGGAGGGACTCGTATACCTGGGAAATCTTGCACGCATCCAGCCAACACTGAAGGTGTCTTTGGAGGATGTAACCGTGTTGCCGAAATGTTTGACCAGGAGGGATCTTTTTCTGGCGGAATCGGGAGCAGGGGAATTCGCTATTCATATGAACAGTAGCTAACAATTCGGACTTTAACGTGGAATAGTCCAAAGTTGCTTCCGGGGGAAGGGATACAAAGATATCCCTTAACTTGGCATTTAGAAGGGGAAGTAAGCGAGCGACGCCATCCTTTTCGAGATCCTATCTATTGATCTGAAAGATTCTCTCAGAATGGGTAAAAAATGACCCAAAGGCCTCTCCATCATTAAAATGGGGAAGGTGAACTGAAGGTGTTTGGGAAATTTCAGCCCGAAAACGGATGGACTGAGAATCCATTTGATTTCGGCTCATTTCCAGCTCATGCTGCCTAATTTGTTCACGTTCTTCCATCTCCATTTTGTTCTTCTCCATCTCCATTTTGTTCTTCTCCATCTCCATCTCCATTTTGTTCTTCTCCATCTCCATCGTCAGTTTGTTCTCCATCTCCGTTTTCAGTTTGTTCTTCTCCATTTTTCTTAGTTCCTCTTCCCTTCGCTCTGCCCGTTCGTTCCTATCTTCTTCCTGTACGTAATTTAGCAGCTCTTTGCCCGAAAGACCTAACATTTCACCCTGACTCTTGAAATTTCGAAGGATGACATTGTTACGCAGTTAACTGAAGGAACACTGACACGCAAGCGATCTGGGACAGTACCCACGCGAAACGAATCCTTGAATATTCGTGAAGGCCTTGATCACAAAAAAAAAAAATTAAGATACAGCTACCTACCTCTACTGTTTCTAAGCGGAAAAAAAATTAGAATGGTTTTACCGGAATTAGGACACCAAAGACCTTAGCTCTTTTGAATTAATAACCAGGAGAGTCTCCAAAATTAAAAAAAAATAAGAAAAAATAAATAGCTAGGGTCCAAAACAAAATCTAAATAGATTATGTTCCACTGCTCTTTAATTAACTTAAACTTACCTTCTGCCGGTACAATACGAAAATAAAAATAAAAGGAGTAGACGTGAATAACAAGGGAACTTCTAATGTCGGAATTAAAATGACACGGGTTCGTAAAAACCCCAAACACACTTGACACCCAAATTATATAATATGTATATTAATAAATATATATGTCGTGGTATGACATTATATTATATCAATACCATATTATATCTATGGGGAAGTGACCAATAACTTAAAGGCCAACCGACAAAGGGACGGCACGCCACGAGTTTCGACGGGCTAAATAGCGAGAAAGAATGAAACGAGGTCAGGTAACATTTGGGCAATGGCAAAGCTCAAGGTTATTTAAAGAGGCCTATACAAAAATATAATTTTATTTACATAAAAGTGAGAGGATTGATGGGCAAAATTACATCAGAGAATTAATGGGCAAAATTACATCGGTAAATGAAGGGGGGAATTGCAGTTATGCATCAGACTATGAAGTTAAAATTTAATGTATTACAGGAGGAGACTATTCGAATGGGAGGAATTAACTCAAATGATGGGTTCCTGAAGGGGGGGAGGGGTTGGCTTACGGAGGATTCCGGGTGAGACGACGGGGTAAGACTTCACGGATGTCTTCTGCACTTAATGTGATGACGGTTCTCCAAAGGGGGTGGGGCGGTAACTTCTGGTCCAGGAGAGAGTATTTCAGCCACTCGAAAACGAGAGGCGAACGAGGAGGGCTTCGACAGGAGTTGATGAGTGAAGTCGGAAAAATCACTCGGTAGCGATCGTTAAATAGAATTACCTCACTTGCTGGGGCTAATTCCAATACACAAATAGTTCAGCTGTCATTTTGCTTTGTTGTTAGCACCTGACTTGGAACTAGGGGAATTTTCTTGGGTCCTGGCTAAACTTCTCAACTCTTTGTCTGATTTATAGGAGACGAGCATTATATATGTTCGAGGCTGTTCCCACGGAGGGGGGGCAGTGGGAAACAGCTCTACTCTCGAATGGCCTCGAATCTTCTTGCCGAGGTTATTCTAACCCGTGTAAAGGTGGGCCGTGGTGGACGCGGTTCGAGGCTACCGCTTGTGGAAGGGGGGGCGAAGGGTAGGCTTACCAATTTAAGCCTAACAGAACTTGCTCCAGCGCATGTAACTTCCGTGCTGGAAAAGAAATTCCACGTTGGATTCCCCCACACTGTACTTTGTGTAAAATTCCCCTTTGGGTTAATCTGTTGTCCATGCATTGCCCAAAGTAACAACAGTAACTAAGGGTAACAGTGGATATGTTGACAACTTTTTTACAACACTGTCTCTTTTCAGTCTTTCCAGGAAGCTAATATTAGTTTGACAGGTAAAGTTCGTAAGGACAGAGTCAAGCATATCCCAGTGTCATACATCAAGAAAAAAGAGAGAGTAGAGGCAGAGCTGTTTCAGGAAAAAGAAAAGAAGATTGCTATTTGTGCATGGAATGAAAACAGCAATATTAGGGTGGCAACAAACAGAAGTGACAATGCATCTCTTTCAATTGGCAAATGCAAACGGTGGTCATAAAATAATAAGAAGTGGTAGTAATCCGTCGGCTAAACATTGTGAAGCTTTACAACAAAGGTATGGGAGGAGTAGATCTGTTTAATCAGTTTAGGGGAACGTATAGAATTTCATTTAGGAAGCGAGTGTGGCACTTTCCTCTTTTCCGCTTTTTCATGAATGGATCAATTGTAAATGGGTGTATTTTCTACAGAAAGATTCACAAGGGGTCACAGATAGAATTTCCAAGAGGTTCATCAACTTCACCTCAATCGTTACATTTTCCATGTCAATTAAAACTAAATCAAGTATCATATTTTTATTGAAAGGTGTTCGACAATTGATGCAAATAATTGTAAAAAAAATTGTTCAAGAAATGGTTCTGCGAATTTAATCTCATCGCATAAAAAACGACTAACCAAAAATTGAAATCACCTAAAATGCACACATCGTTACTGTTAGTTAAATTTATATCATTAATTAAATTAACGTTCTCTTCATAGGAACTATTCGGCGCTGTGTATACTAGTTCCATAAGTAGATAAATACCATTATAGCTCATTTTTATCGCTCTTATCCTAAAACAAGGCACGTCACTTTATCTTAAAAGTCTCTTCTTCTTTAATAGCGTCTAACCCAGAAAATAAATAACAATAGAAAAACATCGTTAAATAGAAAACTGCGATCAAAAATAATATTAAGGATGTTGATGGTATCAAAGCGAAATTGGCAATCATTGACCTATCAGCATTTGGATTCGCTTTGGCTTCAGGAAAAAAAATATATAAAAATATGGAATTACTCTGGCGAACTTCAAGGCCATGTTTCTTCAGACAACACTCGTTTATCAACAAAGTAAAAAGTTTGGAAACTATGAATGGTCTTCAAAGCTCGCGTGAAACGGAGCGGGAGAGGAAGGTTTATCGCAGAGGTGAATACAGAGGAAGCGCAATTGCATACGCAACCCAGACGACTCTGACGAACAACCATTAGGGGGGCCGAACTAGAACATAGTTCCATAGGGGGCTTAGAGAGGGTAAGTGAGACAGGATATTAAGAGGACTTATCAGTAAGAAGTTGTTGAAAATGCAATTTGTGGAGAAGTGAAATTGCATGAAAAAAACATCCCCAGTGGAGAAGAACACTGTGATGAAAAATTTAAACTAGCTGAATAGGTCAAAAAATTGAAGCCTTTGATCCAATAAAAATGAGCTGGCCGCCCACTGGGAGGATACGCTGATTATCACTCCAGCAGGGGCAACTAGCTCCTCATTTATTATTAGGCAAATAGCTAATTACAACACCGTTATCATTTACCTTCCATCACACATACCACATAGTCTAACATACTTACTACTTCCTTTCCTCAAATTACCCCCTCCCCCCGCTAGAGCAATATATTTGGGCATTTATATCCAATTACCCATAGGTCAAAATGAGCGGAGCACACAGTTTGACACGAAGGGGTGCAACAACGTTGATTAGATTAAAAAATACACAAGATGCCTGGGACACTTGCATGCCCTAGTGATGATCGGCCCTCGTACCTTCGGGTTCACTAGTGATAATCATTCTCAGCTTTATTTTTATTTCATTATCTGGACGAGGATGCCATCCAAGGAATTAATGGCGTTAGCCTTCTATCTATTCAGGTTTAAAAGATAACTCAAGATCAAAGGTGAACGTAGATTTTTATTTATCGGAAAAGGAGTTAAAAGGAATAGTAGTACCTCAAAGGACATTGCTGACAATACCAAGGAGGTACTATTTTGGGAAAGCCCTAACATATAGCATGAAAAAGAGCATAGCACAGGTGAAGGCTCTCCCCATCCACCCTCCCTCCGCTTTTGCGGGTACAGGAAGCGGAAAAGAAAACTGATTGTGATGTGAAAAAGGACCCAATCAGGAAATTTTAATACTACGTTATATACATATTCATGCATTACATCATCCAGTCTAAAATTTAACTGTTGTATAGACCAACTATTCCCCACTTCGACCGGAAGATAATTTCATGTAGAGCAGATCCACTGAAAGATCAATACGATTAATAAGGTGGCATAATAAATGCAAAACAGAAGGGTAAAATTGCTAACAATTGCTAGAAAACAAAACGCACCTTCTCCGGACAAGATATATCATTTGTAATATCAATAGATATATATGAGACGAAAGATACGAGAGGAAATCTGTAAGAGTTGTAGTTCCAGCGACACCCTAGAATACAAAGAGGATAATTCTAACACTGAAAAAAGGATGTTTAGAGGTGTATAATTACCAGAAAGTAATGTTAAGTTGTAGGCATTGCAAAAGAAAGGTGATCTTTTACATGATGGAGAGCAGATTTAGTGTTGTGATCTGCAATGCAACCAGACTCAAAACATGGATACCGCGTTGATTGAAATAGGCAATTCAAGAACTTTGGGGAAGAAAGGAAAGTGAGAGAACTGCAGGTATCTTGACGGTGATTACTAACTGTTTAGAAGTCAGTTGTAGGAGTTAAACGAGAGGGAGGTATTAAAATTAGTGACGTAAAGGAAAAGCAGAGAAGAATTGGTGGTGGAAATTTGTAAGGAAATAGTATAGAAAGGGAGAGAATGGGGATTAAGACGGGGAGAAATATTATATATATATATATATATATATATATATATATATATATATATATATATATATATATATAATGGAATGGAAGACATCACATTAACGTGATGTATATCAGTGAAAGATAATGATAAACCACGATATTTGAATCAAGATTTTATTTATAACTATCGGACTAGTTTTGGCAAGATGCCATTTTCAACTAATATATATATATATATATATATATATATATATACCACACTAATATAATCAGTTTATTACACTACAGGAGTAAAAAGATGATAGCGAAGGGAAAGGGGAACATAGAAAAGCATAGATTAGGAAGCAGGTAAAATTTGACGAATTTATTAGCAAGTTTTGTGTTGAGAGAATTTTTAATACTTTCGTTAAATTTAAAGGAGTCTTCAAAAATATTTTAATTTGGAATTTCTTTTAACCAATATTAATCAATTATAAGTGTTTTGTAATAATGATCAGGCTTTCAGACTAGTTTGCCATTATTAAAGATAATTTGGTGGTTACAATTAATTGCAAGGTTGAACAATCTAGAACTAAACTACTTCTTCATATATTCGCCCGATGTGCATATATTCGTTCATTAGAGTTCACAGTTTCTATTATAAAGTTTTATTACAATTCTTACGTCGAATAAGACTCCATCCAGACTTATTAGAAAATAACGAATGACCCTTAGTAAGATAATTTTGAAAAGCAAATGGTGTCTGAGAGAAAGGTCTCTAAGGCCTTTTGAAATAACCTGAAAACGAAATGGAAATAGCTTCCTAGGAATAAATTTTGCTTCAAGTTGCTGAAAGTACATAGATTAATATAAAACTATAGGTGTAGACGTGAGATATGGTACTCTCTACTTGATATCAATGAAGCACAAAGTGAAGGTATATATATCTCATGGAAAGTTGACTTGTTAAGAAATAGAGACCAGTAGAAGAATGATATGTAAAGTGATCCAAATACGAGGGGCGGTTAATAAGTTTTGCAATTCGGATATAAGGAAACGAGATATGAGGAAAAATGTTTTATTATTTTTCAATATAACTACCCTCGACTTCAATGCACTTGCGCCACTTGTCCCTGAGGCTTCGAATTCCCGACAACCAGAAATCTCCCGACTGATGTTCAATCCACTCCTGGACAGCGAGCTGGACATCTTCATCGTCCCCAAACCGGCGTCCACGCAGTGCAGCCTTGAGCTGGCGGAATAAAAAGTAGTCGCTACGGGACAGATCTGGACTGTAGGGGGGGGGGGGTTGAGCTTCTCAAATCCGCACTCGCGCAGGGCAGCTTGTGCAACTCTGGGCTTGTGATAATTTTAACCTTTTTCCTGGCTTATATAAAACAGATGCTATAATTAAAAGATTAATACTTAAAGAAATTAGTTCTGACTTTTGTTCTTAGTTTTTAATATACAATCTTTAGTTGTGGTCCCAATTTTATTTTTATTTTATTTTTTTATTGTCACTGCTCCGTTATGTGCATTGTATTTTCCCCACTTTTCGCTCCTCGTGTCTTATAATCTTCCTCGTTAGGCTATCTCCATTTCTTTTAATCTATTACCCTTTCCGTCTTCTCAGCTTGACCTTACTACCTGCTTCTTGTAATTCTTAAAGTGAATCTTTACCTTTCCCCTTCCGTCTTCCTCATCGGTGATTTCTTGTTTTTGAGGCGGTCTTTCATACTTTTTTTTCCTATATATACCTCTAATATAATATTATTTATTGTTGTTATCCTTGATAAGGAACTTAATAAAGTTCGAAAGTACTTGGAAACACCATTTCATTTTTTCCCGCGGGACATTGCATATATATAATATATATATATATATATATATATATATATATATATATATATATATATATATATATATATATATATATATATATATATATATATATATATATATATATATATATATATATAAATAAATATATATATATATATATATATATATATATATATATATATATATATATATATATATATATATATATATATCGATGAGGATTGCTTCTAGAGAGCCTAAATATAATGTTTAACAGAAATCCCAAGGCGAGGAAAATAGCTGGTATCATCCTTTTTATTTACCGACGACGTTTCGACCACAATACGGTAATCTTCTTAGGCCTAAAATACAAATAAACGAAACAAAATATTTTACACTGTTAAGAGAGCACACTGCTAAATCTACATCGGTAAATGTAGAGACGATGGCCGGATGCGACTCTAGCTTATTTTGGGGGCTAATTTTCAGTGTTTTTCTGCTATCGCACTGGCCAATCACAGATCTGGATTTAGTTTCATCAATAACCAATCAGAAAGCTCTATTTGTTTCAAGGCTTTTTGTGATTTTTATATTGATCAAAACTAGGTTTTTCTTTTATTTTAGATGTTTTTCCCCCTTATTTCTTTTCTATATATCCTACCTACCCTATGCCTGACATTATTTAGTCTTTTTAATTACTTGTTACTTAATTTTCCATTGTTTAATTCTCGATTAAACCATATTTCGGCTTTGTTAATGAAGTCTCACGTCTTAATTCTGACGAAAAAACGACTTTTTCATTTTTCTCTTCCGTATTTATTTCTCTTCTTTGATTTTTTTAAAAGTTTTTTTTACGAATTCATTTTGATTATTGTTCCAAAAGGATGCGTTCAGTATTAGTTTTTTTATTACTATATATGTGTAGTTCAAGAAACACGAATGCTCACTTTCGAAACACAAATACTCAATTTCGGTACAGAAAAAAGCAACTACCTTTCTGTCCGAGCGTCTTATATTTAAACGCCCTCCCACGCAGTTTTCCGGTCATTTGTCAAATTTCATTTTAGTGCGCAGTTTTATCGTTACATTATCACCATTTAGGTGCTGTTTTAACCGACAACGATAAATGTGTTGCGTTTCTCGAAGCCCATGGGGTATTCAAATAATTACGCGAGTGTCCTAATTGTGCTGTTTTAACTGACAACGATAAATGTGTTGCGTTTCTTGAAACCCATGGGGTAGTCAAATCAACGCGCCAGTGTCCTAATTGTTCTGCACAGCTCAGGATGAACAAGAATTGGGTGTTTCGCTGCGATAAATTGTGTATTGATGCTGACGGCAAAATCCACCCATGTAAGTATTAACGATTATTTTGAGCGTTGCTCGTTGTTGGGGACGGCTCGTCGCGTGAATGTGACTGCGATAACCCTGAGTTTCAATCCTTTGGGGGGTCTGGGGGGCACAGCCCCCAGTATAGAAGCAAAAATTGCCATAAACTTGTTCGATTTCATCTCTAAAAAAAGTATCAACGAAAAGTAGCCCAAAATAGCCCAAAATAAGCTAGGCCTAGGATCCGGCCATCGTCTACACAATTACCTGTACATCTACAACTTTACTAGCTAGTATTAGCTTTGAATTGCAAATTTAGAGTTAAAGGGAATATTTAGAAATAGGGCTCAAATTTACAATATAGAGACTAGGGAAGGATTTTAAATATTTAAATTAGTTAGTGATTGTATAATTGCTAAAATCTATTAAGGTAGGGGAGATTTGATTTATGAATCTAATGATTATATAAAACAGTTTTAAAATGAATTTTAAACGAATAATTGAAGGAAAAATTGGCAAAACCTAATATACAAAATCACAAACCTTGCTAACGAGCGTGTTACGTGCTCTGGCCGACCCAAAAGCACCAAAACTGCGCCCCGCAACCCACATCCAAACGAATTCAGGTAACAAGGAGGGGAACCGACGAGAGATCATTATTTAAATTCGGGGAGAGCTGTTTTATATAAAGTGTTTCTAAGATTCGAAGGATAATAGGGCATTTAGGCGAATTCGGAATTTCAAAGTTTTCTAAGGAGATATCACTTTTACACTTTATTACGTGATCTCTTATCGCTGAATTTTCTTTGGTTTCTAAATATTCCTTTTAACTCTAAATTTGAAATTCAAAGCTAATACTAGCTAGTAAAGTTGTAGATGTACATTTAGCAGTGTGCTCTCTTAACATTGCAAAATATTTAGTTTCGTTTATTGTATTTTAGGCCTAAGAAGATGACCGTATTGTGGTCGAAACGTCGCCGGTAAATAAAAAGGATGATACCAGCTATTTTCCTCGCCTTGGGATTTCTGTTAAACACTATATATATATATATATATATATATATATATATATATATATATATATATATATATATATATATATATATATATATATATATATATATTCTCACAGTAGAAAACTTTCAATATCTTTTTTGATCTTCTCTTTTGTAATCTTAATCTTTATTTTCCTCTACATTATATTTAGAATTTCGTCTTTAAATACTTCTTCATATACAACATTTTTACATTTATTTTATTCAAACCTTCCTCATATTCATTCTTATATTCACGGACTAAAAATGCTAATGTTATGGATAAAAGCTTGAAATATACGAAAAGCGATAGATAATGCCTGTTTTTTTTTTCAAATTATAGAGCAAATCTTAAAAATAACTTTTATAAAAGCTTTGAATAAACGAGAAAATACCCCTGGGTTCTTATTTTTCCATATAAAAATAAAGCCCCTAGAACCAACTTTGATAAATGCCTAATATACCCCTCAAATAAACCTACCTCTCCAACTTTAGCAACACTCTTTTAGTCGAAAAAATATCTAAAGTTTCCAGTACACATCTAGATAATCATTTTCTCTTAGTCTTTTTTTTTCTGGCCAGAAGAAATCTTTTATCATAATTCTTTAGAAATACGGAAAAAAACTATACTCACGATTTTTAGTCGCAGGTGACTCTATATCTCACTATGTCGGATGGGCGGTCCTTCAGTGACCGTTTTGCTTTTTTGTATTGTTAATAACATTGTAACTATTCGGCCGATTCTAACGATTTTAATTCTCAAAGTCCTACCAAGACTAGCCCGGGAATTATTTTGTTTTGTCTATAACATCATACCTATTCGGCCGATTATAGTGAAATTTGAAACTCCTATGTTGTTTTACATTCTCTTTCGAATGATATAATTGTCAAAGTTTTCCCAAGTTTAGCTGGGAAATTATTTGGCAATAACTTCATAAATATTGGGCCGATTCTAAGGAAATTTGAAACACTTATGTTTTTTTTATATGCTCTTTCGAATGATATAATTGCCAACGTCCTCCCCAAGTTATTCTTGCAATTATTGAAACTTTTGAAGGTCGTAAGTTCATAAATAAGAATAAGTGAGAGCTTTAAAGTTTTTATTTTGCTTTCGTCGTTTTTAGGGGCCATTAGATATTTCCTCCTGATAAAGATTAAAATTGAAAAAATTTTTAGAAGTTACTTCGATAATACTTTCGAATATACGAAAACAATAAATAAAAAAACAGCTTTGCTTAAATTTTAAGGAATTTTCTCAACCAAACAATTTGTAATTCTTTTGATTTCAAAAAATTCCAAAACATTGTATAATCATATTTATTTTTCTAAACTTCATCATTTTGTGTTTTCAAACTCTAAAGAAATTCTAATAAATAACTTTGATAAAAAATTAAAATATACTTAGGTCATAACCGAACTAAGAGTTAAAAAAATATCAATTATGATTTAAACCCTCCACAAAATTCCGTTCTTAAAGTAGTGTTATGGATAAACAATCATCATAGCACCACTCGCGACGAGTAGAGTTTGCTCCAGGGGTTCTATCTTCGAGGTGTTTTCATGTGGCTTATCAGCCTGATTCTAGCACTACAGATTTTATTACAGTCTGGAAATGCATTAACAGATGGATGTAGTTGGTGTGGACGATCTTGATGAGCTAATCTAGCAGCTCTGCGGACTTCCAGGTGTTTCCTTCGATTTCCTCAAATGTTTCCATTCCTCTCTTCAGCTTCCGTCTTCATGCGTTTCTGTCCAGATCTTCTGTTGCCCACGTTTTTTAATCTATCCGACATACTTTTAGGTTGTCTTTGAGAGTCTTTATACCTTTTCTTTTGTCTATCTTTCCTTCTATCTCCCAACCTCAGTTCTGAGTAAAATATCTGCTTCGGTAGACGCTCGTTCAACATTCTGATCACATGGCCAGACCATCTCAACTGTTTTTTTCACTATGAAAGTTCAATGCTTGCAATGTCTGCTTCGTCCATTACACTCAAGTTGGTGCGATGGTCTTTCCTGGTTAATTTCAGTATACTTCGCAAAGAAGGTTGGTGAAATATTTCCAGGGCTTTGATGTCCTGACGCTAAGTAGTCCATGTTTCTGATCCATATAATAGTGAGGGCAAAACTATTACCTTGAAAAACTTTAATTTTCGTTTGTAGACGTAGGTCTCGGCCGGCGAAACCGCACTTTCGTAATCTACCACACGCAGAGTTGGCATAACGTAACCTATATTGAATTTCATCATCAATACCTGCATCCACTGACAAGTGGCTACCCAAGTAGTCAAACTTTTCAACACATTCTAGATTTTCCCCATTAATTTAAATATTAGGGGCGGGAATTGACGATTACTTGGAATATATTGTGCGGGTGATAGTTTAGGATTATCTGGGTTTATTGGTACTGGTTGGTACAAGACTTGAGTTTTCCGAACATTAATTGACAAACCGAACCTCGAGTAGCCATTGGCAAATGCAGATACGATTGTTTGTATATTCTTCGCATTGAGAGGACAAACTGCATTATCATCTGCATATTAAATTTCAAGAATCGAGGCAGCTTGTGTTTTAGTCCTAGCTTTAAGAAGGCTAAGATTGAAAATCATTGTGTCAAATCTGTAGTTGATGGAGGTACCTGGAGGAATGTCGTCTTGGATAAACTTAAGAACGGCGGCAATAAAAAAGGGAAACAGTGTTGGTGCGGCTACACAGCCTTGCTTGACTTCTGATTTGACATTGGAGGAGTCTGTTGAATTACCGTTCGCCGTAATTGACACGGTCATATCATGGTGCGAAAAACGCATGTCCGAAATAAATTTTTCAAGGCAAGCAAATCTAGACTAGATTTTCCATAAAAGCTCAAGTTTTACGCTAGAAAAAGGCTTTCGTAAGTACCCTTTTCACCACAAAACGACGAGATCGTAACCTTTGTTATTTTAAGCCTAAGAACTTCGTTCATCCAAATGATGAAGCTGAAGTTTTGCATATGTTTATCACAGATAATATGCTGCTGACCATACAAAGATATACTAATAGGAAGGCCAGTGATGTAAGGTGTTAAATTCGTAAAGATGGAAAGAAAATATACCATTACATGATTCATTTTACAGTGGATGAAGTAAAAGCATGTCTAGGCCTTATCTTGTATGCAAGAGCCGATTGTGATAGTTTTACGGCTCTTGATGACCTATGGAATCCGGTGTATGGTAAACTGATATATCGTGTTGTTATGTCTGAAAATCGCTTTGTTTTTTTCTTTTTACTGTAAGATTTGATAATTACCGAGATCGACAAACTCTATTACCTAATGATCGATTCGCTGCAATTAGCGAAGTATGGCATAAATTGAATGAGAACGTCTCAAATTTTTACATACGGAGAGACATATTGACTATAAATGAGCAGCTTCTTGGTTACCGAGGACGCATTCCAGGCCGCACTTATATACCAACAAACCAAGAAAATATGGTCTAAAAATATTTTGGTTATGTGAAGCTGACACTGGATATGCTCTAAATTCTATGATCTACACAGGTAATCAAGGAAATTCAGTCCAGCGGGAACTTGGAAAAAATGTTGTTTTACAATTTTGCAAGCCTTATGAATATTTGGGACGTGAAATAGTTACAGATAATTATTTTACATAACAAAGCCTAGCTGTTTCACTGCTTCAGAAAAGACTCACCTTACTTGGGACAATCAGAATACACAGGAAAGAAATTTCTGCAGCTCTCAGAAATAAAAACAGGCCAGTGCATTCAACCTTATTTCCTTATAAGCCCCATAATAAAATAACGTTGGCTTCATACATTCCGAAAGAAATAAGGTTGTCATCTTCCTCAGCACTTCCTGAACATGCCAATAAGCCAACATTGATTTTAGACTACAATTTTGGCAAAGTGAGAGTTGATCAGTTTGATGAAAACACAGAAGAGTTCACTTGTAGGAGAGAAACAGTTCGTTGGCCGCACTGAAGGCTTTTCTACTCATGAAAAAGCATGGTTACAAAAATACACGTAAAGTGTCTTCGAAAAACTTAGCAAAATTGCTTGTCCGACCGACTGCCCAGAAGAGGTTTGAACAAATAAACAAAGAATGCAGATGAGATTTAAAGAAGCTGCTGAAATTTTGGGCTTTATCCCATCTACGACAACCTTTACTACTACGGAGGAAAGTGCAAATCGTCTTGGGCAATGTAAAATGTGCTCAAAAGTATGTAGATCTAAACTTGACAAATGCCAGAAAGGCATCCGTCCGTCTCACAGGAAAACAATGAAAACATGTGTATGCACAATATGCTAAAGATTCTTGAAGTGGACGAGGCCTATTGGGGAAACCACTATAAAAAAGCGAGTGCAGACATACGTATACAGCAAGGTCACTTGGAAACTATGACAAATGTGTAGGTGTGTGTAGTGCGTCTGTGAATGTGCGCATGAGAATGTGTGTGTTATATACATATAAATATATATAATGTGTGTGTTATATGCATATAAATATATATAGTGTGCTTGTTTGTGAACGTGTGTATATGCATTTATATATATATATATATATATATATATATAAATACTTGTAACAAAATGTTACACGCTAATAGATGAAGTTCCTTGATTCGCGCATATGGATAAGGGTTAATTTGCCCAAATTCTGACAATATTTGGTGCAGATGTGAAGTCAAAAGTGTGCTTCCGTTTTTTTAATATTTCGGCAGGTATGTTGTCAAGGCTGGTGGCCTTATTATTTTTAATGGAACTGATAGCCTATTTCACTTACTCCAGAGTTGGGATTGCGCTCAAAGGATCATTCATTGGATGTTGAGGAATATGTTGCAAAACATCCCCGTTAATAACAGAGTTTCTACTTAAAAGTTCTTGAGAATTATTCCTTCCAGTGCGCCAAAACAGCTTCATTGCTTTTGAGCAACTGTAAGCCATCAATATTACGGAGAGGAGCCAGACCGTATGACTCAGTGCCAAATATTGCTTTTGTTTCGTTTAAAAATCCTCTCATATCGTTCAGTTCGAATAAGAGTTGTAGTTCACTAAATTTTCTCAGCCACCAGTTATCTTTCATTTTCTGTGTTGCTCGGTGAACATGAGCTTTGAGGTCACGGTGTTTATTCCTCTTGGGGACGGAAATCTTGTCGTTTAAATGTTTAAACGGGGCCTCACGAGGATCGTCCAAAAGATCTTGAATCTCAGACTCATTTTGATCAAACCACTCCTCATTTTTCTGCTTCCTTATTCCAATTGATACCTCCGCGGCATTAAGGATTGTAGTTTTTATTATGGATCAATGATCTTTCACGTTGGCAGGAAAATCCTGCGGAAGATTTCTAATGAGACATTGTTGAAACGCAAGTGATTTTGGATTGTTTAGGAGCAAATTAATGCTTAACGTCGCTTTACACTGTTCTTCTAATCGAAATCTTGATTTTTTGGAAAGAAAAGACAAGATGATGATCAGTCCAACAGTATTCAGAACCAGTAAGAGAACGAGTTACCAGAACATCTTCACGGTTGCGTGACCTCACAATGATGGAGTCTAGTATGTGCCAGCGGTTGGATCTGGGTTGCATTCATGTGGTTTTAAAGTATTTTTTGCCTAGAGAGAGTTATGTTAGAGGCATTTACAGAGCTGAAAGGTACGCTTTGAATTAACAGTTCCCATACCCTCCCTAGCGATGGTTCCTATCCATATATCAAAGTCCTTACTAACTCTAGCGTTCAAGTCTCCCAGAAAAATGATTTTGTCTTCGTTAGATACAGATGATAAAACGTTATCAGGACTGGCGTAGAAAGACTCCTTGGTCCGGTCATCGGCTCCAATAGTGGGAGCGTACGCGCTGATGACTGAGGCGTTTTTCTTATCGGCAATTTAAAATCTAAGGTTTATAAGTCGTTCGCAAATGCCGAAAGGTATGTCTGCCAGGTTGACTAGAAATGTGTTTGTAATTACGAAACCGACTCCATGTTGTCTTGGAAGCCCTTAGGCAAAGCCCTTCGAGAAAAAAGTGTAATCTCCTCCCGGATCGTACCTTGGTCCCTCGCACAAGAGTCTTGTCTCGGTGAGAGCAAGGGCATCTAATCTACATAATTTATTAATTTCCCTTGCAAGAATAGCAGTTATAAGTTCAAGGGTTTTCGTCAAGTAATGTATGTACGTTCCACGTACCTATTTTTAAGACTTTACCACAACATTGTTGAACCCCCTGGGCGCGGTTTTCCAGCCAAACATAAAAGAGGACAGAATACTTTTAGGGCACCATTTCTTGCCCCTACGAGATACTGGGTAAGCAGAGTGGAAACTAAAGAAAGCTGCTTAATGATGAATGTCACTGCTGCAAAGTGCTTCTGTGCATTCCAAGAACTTAGCAACTGAACTAAACAACCACCACTCGACACGCTGGTCGAGACTAGAGACTTCCACTATCCTGTCCACACCGCCTCTAGGAGTCGCCGCCAGACTTGATGGTTCGAGTTGGCGATTGCTCCACGGGTACACCCGTGTGTGCGTGATTTGTTAGCGTGGATGCACTGGGCGCACGAACATTGCAGCCACGATCTTTACTCGGGAGATTGATGGCCAGTGGAACAAGAGACCGCGAGCACCGGGTCCTCTTCACAGTTGCGAGGCCTTTTCCCCCCTTGTATACACTGGAAATCAGAAGGTGCCATATGATCTGTCTGCTTGACCGATGGAAGATTTCAGTTGGATGATCGTTGAGGCTCTGGCTACTTAACCTCGACAAGGTGCTCGAATACACAGAGGCTACTCTATGGGTCGTCGGAGCACGCGAGCTTCTCCACCATGACAAGGGACGATCGAGGATAAACAATATCATGAGACTAACTAGATTAGTCATCTTGCAAATTCAGTGGGCTTAGAAATACGGTACACAATATTTTTTTCTTTACCTAGGATTTGAGCAGGGATTTAATTTAGTTTAAGACAATCGCTGAATCATACAAAAGCAAAGATAGGGCACAGCATTCTCTCCTGCAGGTTGAACGAGCACTTTGTATTGAGGTAAAATTTTATCTTTCGACTTAAAACTTAGGTACCGAACAATATATTCCAATATTCGGTTGGATTTCCTAGTACCTTTGGCGTATTGCTTTGACACTCAGAGTTCCTTAAAAATCTAAACTTCTATGGCCCCTTTCTAAGTTAACCGACCCTAGTATTGAGGCCGTTCATTTGGTAATCCATTTATAAATTTTGACATCCAAACTACATAATCTTTTATTCATGTACATTAAAGTTCACCTGCCATTTATCCGCTCACTCGGCTCAATTCGGCTCCTTTTCTTAGCTTTTTGTCATCTTCAGATTTAAGATTTTATGAAGCAATTCATTGTCGAAGTGATTATTATTATATACAATAAAGAACAGTGGGTATAGTACTAACACAGAGGCAGTCCACCTATGACTTGGTCCCAGTCATATCTTGCCACATTCATGGCAACCCATTGTGAAAGATTTGAGAGCCAATTTTCTATCCACTTAAGAATTTCTTCTCTTCACTAACTCTAAAATTGTACCAGGCAATAGCTTCGCAACTCCCCCCTACGGGAGGAGCTTGCGCTTCACTACTAAGATTAAAATTTAAAATCTAAAAAAGAGCAGCCATGGTTAAATTTGTATAAATTTTCTGAACTTCTCCAATTATAATAATTTTAAAAAGGAACTCTAAACTAAATTTCCCACCTTTCGAAATATCGCGTTGCTAAAATATAGAGTTAGAGAAGATATATAAAAATAAATTTTCTGAACTTCACTATTTATAATTCTTTTGGTTAAAATATTTCACAAAATTTGGATACTTATATCTATTCCTGAACTTCACCATTTTGTTTTTTGATATTATAAAAGAATTATTAGAAATAACTTTGATAAAAACATAAGTCATAACCAAACTAAGATGGGATTATTATTCAAATACTCAAAAAAATCCCCTTCTTAAATTATAGAGTTAGTGATGATAATGATAATGCTAACGAGAGTTTTGAAGCTGGGTGAAAAATTACTGAATGGAGTTTTTTTTCTCCTTAGTGGACAAATGACGTATTTTTTTATCAAAGTTATTTCTAATAATTCTTTTATAATATCAAAAAACAAAATGGGGAAGTACAGAAATAAATATAAGTATCGAAATTTTGTGAATTTTGAAAGGTGGGAAATTTAGAGTTCCTTTTTAAAGTTATTATAATTGTCGAAGTTCAGAAAATTTATAAAAATTTAACCATGGCTGTTTTTTTTAGATTTTAAATTTTAATCTTAGTAGTGAAGCGCAAGCACCCCATGTAAGGGGAGTGGCGAAGCCATTGCCTGGTTTCTATATACTTCAAGTATAGAATGTCCATTATTTTCTAATCATAGTAGATAAAAGAAAACAAATAAAAAATAGATGATGAATTAACAAAAAGATATACCTTTTTGTCACAGATTAGCTGTTTGAAAAATACGAAAACACTTGATACAATACGTGGATTTTAATGCACGCTTGAAGGCAGAAAGGTATCACGTTATTTATATTTTTTATACCAACAGATATTTCTCATCCCAAATAATTTCCATACAACCGCAAGTCTACTTTAGCCAATTTTGCCTTTGTAAAATTTCCAACTTACGAAAAACATTTATTTTCGTACATTTTCATTTCTCTGATTTTAAAATAAGATCTTAAATTACTGTGAGTCTTGGCCTCATGCTTGTGTATAGCATAATTAAATAGATAAATAAAATTGGAATCTTAGTTATTTGTAATAATGCCTTTTATGATATTAGAATGTTTCTTAAAAATACTTAACATGACCAAGAAAGACTAGAAAGACGGTCGGAAATTCCTTTAGATAAAAAGCAATTTTAGCCTATAAGAATCTATTAGAATTAATACAGCACCATTGATTTTGTTAGCTACAAGTTTGATTTAAGGCTTTTTACTGGTATGATAAGTAGAGAGGATAAATTTTATTTTTGCTTCCGTAGTTGTTGTGGTTAAAGACAAAAACAATTGAGCGCACTTACACCTGTTTACTAGTCAGAATAGTTTTACAATGAGATAAAACTAACTTTTAATCTTACCAACAAGATCAGAAAACAAAAGTATCCGGCTACCTAACAAAGAAGACTACAACATATGCACGGTTTATAACCTCTTAAGGTGGACAACCATAAAGGTGTGAGATCTTAAATCAAAATTTCCACTTTGCTTTCTCTGTCCTCTGATATCTGGATCATATCCTCATACACAGTAGAGGATATCAAAAGTTCCACATACTTATTTCACATTAGGAAATATAACAGAACAATAGCAAAAAACAAAAAAATTAAAACAACTAGAGACAAAAAGAAAGTATTAAAGCCTATGATCATCAGCCCAGACTGGTGGCCGCTTAGTTCTATGAGAGTAACTTGTAACAACGATTTCCTCAGATCCATCCTCCTCATCTCACACCTACTCCACCAAAAATACTTCATCCTCGTTCCTCTCCTCCTCACTTACCTCACTAGGTCTCTAGTCCTTTTGTGGTAAAACTATTTTTCTTATGTCAAACACATGGCAAGGCATACCATCTATAGCTACATTTTTGTCCGAAAGAGTATGTCAATTTCTCCTATTTCCACTGCGATGCACATCGGGCTTGTTGGTGACTATCCCCACACTGCTTCATCTACTCTCAGGGAAACATCTGTTGTGTTTTTCTCCAATGATGCACTTAGTGCTGGATGCCTCCAGTCATACTGATATATTGATTTTTGTGTAACAGATTTTTCATCATGGCACACTCTAAAAGAAATATTGTACAGAATATAGCTTCTTGTGGTAACATATTAACCCTCTCAGCACGGAAATACTGGAAATTGACTAGATACACAGCCGACTACCGATAAATAAATGCTGGTAATGGATAAGATGTACCGTAGGAGGATCAATCATCTGAAATTTATCACAAGCCTTAATAACATTCTTTACATGACTTTCAGTCAGAGAAGGGTCTTAATTTCCAGCCAAGTAAAGAGAACTAGGGTTTTTAATGTTTCAAATCAACCCGTACTAATTATTTCTGCTGCTTCATTTGTCTTAATCTTCCTCTCTCCAATAAAAGTAATATTTTCCCACCTATGTTCTGTATATTAGTTAAAACACTTATAAGTGTAAAGTCTTTATAATTCCAAGTTTAAACAAGATTCATGACTTTCCTTACAGCTCCCAGCTAAGCAACATTAATATGACCAAAATCCCCCTTTTTCGCAACCAAATCACATGCTCCACACCAAACGATCGACTTAAATCAAAGCCCCCAAAACAATACTATTAGCATCACATAACACATATGCGCTTCCTTCTTTTTTCACAAACCACTTTCTCTTCACTGGATCTTCTTTTCTCACTTTATTAAAAGTTTACTTCATCATTTCCAAAGCAGTATGTGCTAAATAAGCTTCCCATCCAATACCTTCTGTTTTTCTTTTAATATAGCTGCATAACCCTCTCGTTCAAATTGCAATGGGATAATACCCTCACTAACTACTCAAAAATTTAAAAATAATAACCTTCTGGTACAAAACTGCGGTAGATGTGGTGTCTCATTCCTTCTAAAGAACAATAGGTCCCCAGCCTTATTTGTCTTTAACTTCTATCCAAGTACCACTTCTCCATCTAAGGATTCATGTTTTTTGGATCAATTCTTAAACGCTTTACCTGCTCCTGCTACTCTCTGGTAGACAACTTTGACTCATTAACTAGTATATCGTTTATATATGAGCTTATTTACTCCTGAATGTCATCACTTTTCATTAAGACAGTCTTCAAAACTTTACCTCACTTCGGGTTATACAATTCAAACTATACCCTAATCTTCAAGTCAATATGTTATACCCTACAATTTTTAAGTTGGTACTTCCACAACTTCTCTTCAACTCTAATTTTCAAATAAACAGATTTTAAATCAACAAAAGCAGTAATACCCTTTGATTATCTCCACTTAATTAATCTTTCATTGCATATATCACTGATCTCATCCACAGTATAAAACTTTGCATCAGCATTTAGCTTTCTAAAGTCAAGCACAAGACATACTTTATTTTTAGCATACTTGCCCACAGCAATTAAAGGCAGAATTCCACTTTCTAAATTCTCTTTCCATAGTTTCAAAGTACCCTCTTCAATCAACAGCGCTATTTCGCCCTCTATTTTCTACTCATTCCCACCCTCCAAATGCTCATCATAACAACTTACCCTATTCTTCAGAACAGAGTTCTGATTATTCTTCCATTCCTAATCAACAGTCCCAATACTGCCATCAATATAATTTCATTTGTAGTCCCTTTGTTTTCCTCGTTGCAACAAATGCGGTCCTCACACCTGCAGCAAACTGAGAGCCCCAAATACAATGCTTTCCTTTACAAAATAGGCATCTCCTAACAACTCTATCACATCCATTCTAAGTATCACATCAAGAGCATTAACTATTTCCTAGAAATTATGACTAGAATACTCAACCCTCTTTCACCTACTGACATATTTAAGATACATGGGACCATGCTACTTAACCTCACGTCCATCAAAAGCAACAATACTTTCTTTCCCTTAGCAGTTACCTACCAGATTAGCAGTAACAACTCTTGTACAGTTCCTCCTCCAATCTCAATGACTGGGATTTTTTATTTCAATGATCTTTCATTATTTTGCGGGGGTAAAAACCGGCGCAAAAGTTCCCCTTATTTGTTCATGGTTGAATTAATAGGTGCAGTGGGTTAAAATGTGTCCCACTTATCCACATTTATAAAACGTACTCTTACTCCTTTCTACTGTATAAAATCGTGCCCTTCACATTTAAAGCATCTGCCTTTGAATGTTTGGCGTTCTTCATTTCTACTACTGTTTGCAGTACCTTTTGGTACTTCTGTATACAAACAACACTAAATGGTTTTGCAACAGCTGGAATATTGCTACTAAAATTATCAGTTAAATTCTTGCTCTGTTTATTATATCAGACATTGGTGATATAACGACACCCTGGACTTGCTATAATTCTACTCTAACCTACTCGGGTAAACAATTAATAAAAGTTAATTTAGCAATTCCTCCCAATCCTTCATCTCTAATCTAGCCATTAGACTTATATATTAATTTCATTTGCAAAACATCTACTCGTTCAAAACACCAACCTTTCTATGCTAATTTCTCATAAGCTGCAGGTAAACTATCAACAAACGATGTATTTTATTTCTCCTAATTTTTTTATAAATCTGTCTTATCCTGTTCGTTCATCTCCAAATAAAGTACTAAGGCATCGCATTCCTAAAACAGAGGAGCAAAACTAGCCACATATGTCACCTCTTAATAAAAGCTATAACATTTCTTTCATTATTTTTTTTTAATAACCTCTAAGATCTACCCCTAAAAAAGTGCAATATCATAAATCATAACCTACACTTTGCCTTCTTTGATTTGGTAGTCTGGATAGGTTGACCCAACCACAAGTTTGCCATATCGCATATCAATATAGAACCAAAAATTCCCATTCTTTTTAAATACTCGTAATATCAGTCTTTGTATTTACCCAGCGTGAACACATACAAATAGCGTACCAGCCTTACGATAGACGTACCAGCCTTACGATAGACTCATGTGGTCCAGCTGTTCCTAAAATGAAAACATTTCACAACAGCGGAAGGTCAACTTCTTTGGCTAGAGGAAGATTAATATTAGGTCTTTAGTGTCAATAATGGTCATAGGTTTATTGGAAACTACTATATTATTTTGAAAATATTTTCATTATTTTGATAATGTTGTCATTTATAAGATAGTAAATATTATGATTTTGTTCATGTTAATATTTTTCCGGTGGAATTCTTACTACGTTTGTATTATATGCGATTTAATTTTTTCGAAGACGTTTCTTAAGAACAAAAGCTAAACACTCTCAAATTAAAAAATATCTAATAACTATCCTCAATTTTAGGCATTTGTTTGGTATCTGAGTTTATATTAGTTTTAGTTATTTTAATGACATTTTCTTGTTTGTGTTTGCGACGATACAATTTAAAATGTTCAATTTTACATTTAAATTTCAGTTTTCTGTTAGGTCAAAGAAAAATCCTAACCCTTTCGGGCTTAATATAAATTACATATGTATATCAATAAACCGCTATAAATTTTACGAAATTTTCTTTGAGGCAAGAGAAGATTGGATTAGCATGACCTAAGTATGAGATTGGCAGTTAAAAGACTAGGCATTTAATTTTTTCGAGAGTAATAACGGTTCTGGATGAACTCTATGAGCAAAACTTAAAATGGAAGAGGTGAAGCTAACTCCAAAGATCGCAATTTCTTTTATTAACTTTAAAGGTTATAGTTTTCATCATTCGATATTGATCAACTGCAAATCAATTGAAAGATGACGTTTCGTTGAATTTAAATGGACTTAATTTCACTACACTTTTAGTTAGTTCTCTGAGATAATTAGATGAAAAAATAGGACATTCCAGAGACAAATCAATAATCTAAGACTTACCACAATTTATTTCTTTTTCTATTTACTTAGTTCAAATAATAACGATGGAAAAAATGATATTACTCAAAGCACTTTATCATTATCTCTAGGATTAACAAATTTTGATCTACCATTACTTTCTCTAACTTTTTTAATGTTCCGTTAATGATTCTATTCATTTTCAAATATAATTTCCTCTCTGATACCGAGGATAAATTTCAAATTCATTGGCATGTTTTGGATTTTTTCGATGAATACTTTTTAGTCAAAATCTTTCTAAAAAATTACAAATAACGTACAATGGCACGAATTTAAGGTATATCAAATACACTTGCTTTTTTTTCTCAAGAGACAAAACGGGAAAGGGAGGAACTCTGTAATGAAATTATTCACTGTCAGTACTCAATGTCTTCACTATCTGCGTCATCAAACTATGTTTGTCGGGTCATTCACAATGTTTAGCGTGGCTGTTTGCAGAGTTTCAGGGAAGAGCCGCTCTTTCTAGGTCTAGTGTTTGTTTCGAGTTTGACTGTCACACATGCAGAGATAGCATAGGAACATTTACAATTTTCAGGTCCACACAAATAATATAGTTACTCTTGATATTTTAGTAAGTTAATGTCCAATTTTATGTCGTCATGGGTTTCTCGCAAATGTACCGAATAACCAACTAGGACTACCGAAAACAGTGCTATTATGCAAGAGAACACATTGCGGTTGGGATTGTCCAAGAACAATCTCAATTCTTTAGGGTTATACGAGTCATCACCTAACTTTGCTATAATATCTGGGTTATCGTGACAATAAACAAATTGCTTGTCTTGTAAAACAAAGTTCACAAAAATCGTGGCCTGTGTTTAGAAAAATTCAAATTTGACCAGCTGGGTTTTTTTCATTTATCCTTGAGTCTAATAACTTGCTATGTCATTCAGTTCCGCCTGAGTTAAACGCTGAGCAGGTGATGACTATTTCGAATTAAGTGAAGATTCTAGAAAATCTGAGAACATCTCTTGAATCTACTGATAAATTTAGTGCTATTATCTAAATAGGAAGAGTAACTATTAAAATTGGAACTGAATCTTCCTCAGAATGGAGAGGCCGTTAATCTCAGAGGAAATGCTGGAATATATGATCTTATGGCAAGTTTTCTTTACCACATTTTAAGTAGTGATAAGGAAAAAATAACATTCAATTTTGCGGTCATTTGGCTCTCGCCAAACCATCCGAACTCTAAAGGGTACACATTTTTGTTTTCTCTTTTCCAGTCACGATGATTTCCTCGCAATTATGACTAATAATAATAATAGAATTTTATATTGCATCCTTCAAGACCTTGAAGTCTTCTCAGGGCGCCCGTCCATTGACTAGGAAAAGCCTTGAGAGAAGAGGTTGATTTTCAGAGCCCGCTTGTTACGATAAGTTAAGGTCTGATTCTGGATCTTTTAAATGAATTTGAAAATTTGCTTTACTTATGCAGTTTTCTGTGTATTTCTCAGAACTGGAACTCATTTACGCTGGAAATACATACTTTTCCGTTTATAGACCCTCAGTCAACAGCCAAAATGGTTCACATATGAGATTATGCTCACATAACTAATTTCATATTGCTGAATTTGAATCTGATATTTGTTTTGTTCTATCAGACTAGATTTTATAAAAAAATAATAGTTACAAATATTCAATATTCCGTCACTTGTGTCGTGCAACAGATATTTAACGCAAAACAGACCAGCTTGTCTCCTATGTAACTGTGCTTACATGACTAATATCACATTGTTGAGTATGATTTAGATGTTTTATTCTACTATCTGATTGTGGGGAAATCAAGATCACGAGGACAAACAGACGCTAGTTTGTTTACACAGCGTCAACAGTTACGTTCCATATGGTCCGATACTTTACCCCCGTCCCTTTGTCCCGCTGTCCCAAAACACCTCGAGATCGCTCGCAAAGAAGTATTACCATCAGCAGATTTCGTTTTCCGTTAATATAAACACAGGAGGGTGGGATAGCCTTTAGAATAGAAATATATGAACAGGCTCACTGTCCTCTCCTATTATTTAGGTTTATTTTCGACAAATAGACGAAATTACACTTTCTCCGACGTAAACCTGAAGGGCGAAAGGTCACAATGTTGAAAAGTGATGAACTAGGATAGAGGCTTAAAGGTAGGCCCCCATCTCTCCTCTCCTCCCCCTGGGGGATAGTCGACGTGTATATAGTTCGATCTGGAGAAATAGAAGAGAAGAATTAGAGTAGCAATCAGGAGAAGAAGACGAGTCTCGAAGGCAAACCGGGAATCAAGAAGAAAGTGGAACCGAGCGGGATTTTCCTTCCCGAAGCTGTTCCTTTAGTCACATCGAAGACGAGACCAGCAGTATCGAAAACCATTCTCATACCGATCTCGTTCAAAGAAACCCACTATCTCAGTTTTCTAAATAAAAACAAAGATATCTCTCACCATTGAGGAATACGAATGTGAAGTTCTACTCAAGAAAATATTCACCTCCTGGTCAAGTCTCATCATCGAGAAGCCCGCAAGTGTAACCCAAGGATTGGAATAACCGTACATCCACAATCCCTTCGCTTATATCTTGAAGTCAAGAAGCATCGCCACGCGCCCCTCACTTACCTCGGGATAAGCATCAGGTGTTATTCCCGAATAGCCTCAACCAGCATCTCCTTTGCTCAAAGAGACGGTCAGCTGTTTTTTCGAGCCGGCCTCACGTCCGCGAGAAGGTTCTCGTACAACTCGTCTTGAATCATCGCATCAAAAAAGTTCTCGTTCAAGGTCATCGAACTCCAGACTCCCTTTTAGTTAAAGGTAAAAAGAATCCAAAAGTTATTCATGTTCGTTAGTTACCATTCCGTACTAAAGTGAATTTTTCCGTCAACCATCGCGTAATACTCATTTGTAGTATTAATTTTTATTTAGATCCTCTTATTATAAGCCTTAGTATATTTAAAGTTTAAATATATATTTTTTTAGGTAATTAAAAGTATATTTTTGTCCTAGTTGTTTAATTAAATCCTCGAAACGCTGCAAAATGGCAATAGATATATAATATTACGAATCCTCCCTGGTTAAAGAATCAAAAGTAAAAATAAAGCACTCTTAGAGAAAAGTGGAACAAACGTACATACATACTCGGCCGTATACCAGAACACAGATCTACTTTCTTAAATAATCAGAAAAAATATTAAATATGATGATATTAATTGTCTCACGCAAGACAACGATATTAAACGCGTCACAGATAAGTTTATAAGAAATTGTACCAGAAAGCATAAGTTCAAATCCTTTATAATTGACAAAATATGAAGTTCTAAAAGTGATTCTGAACTTTGCCCTTTCGTTTGTAGAGCGCGCTCTCTTCTCGTTGTAGCGTCCAGTAATAGTCGCCTATCATGTTAGGACTGAATTGACCCAGATATCCGTTCTCATTATGGCGATGTCTTGATGAAATCTTTTACCGTGTTCATCACTAATGCCTCCAAAGTTATCTGGGACAAAATCAATATGAGAGTGGAAAAAATGCAATTTCAAGGACATCCTTGCTCTCAATGTATTATAATTCTCCGGCATGGTTGTAACGATTTCTTTGTAGTTTTCAGCATGATAGTTTAAAAAAAAAGATCTTACACAATGACTAATGATTCCCATAATATTTTCTCCAGTAGGTTCAAGGCCTTGTGAATTAGCTATCATGAAATAGTATGCGAATCTGTGGTCCATTCAAGACAACTACTTTCAACGTGGCTCCGGAAACCACACCACTAAGTTTCTGACATAAGTATCGAAACGCAGCACCAAATTGATCAATAGCTTTGATGAAATTTTAAGCCAAACCGAGCTTTAGATGCTGTGTAGGCAAAATACTTTTTTTCGATCTACAAGGGGATTGTGAACACAGTTGAACCTTCCAGGCGCATCTCTTTGTCTTGTTGGTAATTCCCTTCTCACATAGGGCTCTACATCAGCCCTGCTGCTCTATAAAAAACAAAAAGCACATGTGCTTTGTGTAGTCACTCTGAAGGCCCAGTTGTAAACAAATGACTTTGAGACCCCCGCATACCTTCCACTTGTGTTTCTCATAGATCTGAGCCATCTTTGCTGCATGTGCTATTGGAACAGATGGAAACCATTTGCCATTATGCGAAAGAACAGCTTTCAGAGTCTTTTCCAGACTCTATAAACAACCTCTAATCATCTGACTTGTATGGTTTAGACTTTCAGAATTATTGCATGAGAGATACTGCGTCCTCACAATAACAAAGGTTGTTTGCCATCTTTAAAAATGCAGACAGCTCGCTCTCTATGTCAGTAACGAGCTGTAGTGATACGCATTCCAACTTCGAGCAGGTTACGCTGCTTTTCTCTGGATCCCAGAACATCGGCCTTTCTTTGGCAAGTCTAGCTCCTTGATGAGATCATGAAGTGCTTCTTAAGTAAAGAGTTTATGCCTAGTATTTTTGTCTTCATTTTAGGTAGAATTAGAATCGGAATCACTCATCAATTCTTGTTCAGTCGGTGAATTTGGGACTGGGAGTTTAGCACTGTGCAGAACTGGTCGAATTGCAGAAGCAATATTAGGATACTGCCCTTGAATCGTGTTTTGATGGTTATTCCTTTGATGCTTGTGAGACAGAAGTAGCAGTCATTGCTGTGGTCTTTGCGTTCACGCCATATCATAGGTACAGCAAATGGCATTCCTGAGCTTCGCTTATCGCTTACCACACATTCACTCGTTTAGGTGGTTGACATAAGACTTACAAGTTATATGAGGTGCCTATTTCTTGTCTTGGACATCCAAAGGACATTTGAAGTAACTTTTATAGTTCAGTCGAACCGCTTTTGTGATTGGTATATTGAAGCTACCAGGGGTGAAGGCACCACATATTCAACCAAAACGATCACATCGTTCACGCACTTGCCACGTTCCATGTTTTGTTAAGTTCAGAGTAATTAGAAATTAGGTAGTTGTAGATATGCACTATCATGAACCAGCAATCTGAAAGAAACAGAAAAGTACAAATTATGAAAAAATTATTGTATAAGTGGAATCAATGAACATATAAATTAGTGTATGAATAACATGGTTCATCAAATATATAGATATGGTTCTGGAAAACTGAGCTCGATACAGCTATACGAATGCCCTTATAGAATCAGACAATTTGATCCAGAACCATCAGAATTTCTTTTTTGGTTGACCAGTGTGATAGTGAAAGTATGTATTTCCGCGAAAAACGAGTGTCAGATCTGAAAAGTACGCATAGAACTACATAAGAAAACCATATTTTTAAACTCTAGAAAAAAGTCTTAAACGAATACTTAGTGTTATATTTATAAATGAGAGAGGAGGGATGCAGCATAAATCTTTTACTCATTTTAAATAAAAAATAGTCATAATTATTAAATTTATATGCTACTTTGAATAAAGATTTATATTGACTGGTATATTTTGGTCACTGACTGAATAAAATTTGGGTCATCCTAGAGATGAAGGATTGAATAATCTTTAGTTTCCTAATTGTCAAAAATTGCCCTTGTGTTTTTCTGTAATGTTGTAGTTCCTGAGTAGATTTTGGGGCGAGGTGCTGTTATCTAGTTGTCGTTTCGAAATTTAGGTACCTTGATAATACCCTGCAGAAACCAGTAATTTTTTTCTAGTTGTGATTCAAGAAATAAGTAGAAATACAAATAAAGGAAAAATTAATAATAAGGATATAATTGTAACCAAAAATGCGAATAATCGCTGCCAGTTGTCTCAAGATGATTCCTATGTACACATTGTGTCTGCAATTTGAAGTCAAGTGGCTTAAGGATAACCAAACCCACTGCTATCAAATTTGAGGCCAAGGTACGCTCAGTTATACAATTGTTTTCATTTTTAATCATCTAGAAAGGGTATATTTTAGGATTAAAGGAACATTGGCTTGAAATATCCATATTAATTTTCTAATTATGAACGTCTGTAATTGAATAATAAATATGATTTTTTAATATCATTATTATTAATATTATTATTTAATTTTATTTATCTAATGCCGCCAAGGTCAATGTGATTAAACTTATTATAAAAAGGAAACAAGAATATTACAACTCAAAAATAACAGAAAATGCCAAGAATCCTAGAAAGCTTTACAAGTTTTTAGATGAGTTGACTGGGAGTATGAATGAGAAAGTACTGCCAAAGGAAAAGGATGATGATATTTTAGCACTGAAATTTGTTTACTATTTTGATTCAAAGATTGAAAAAATCATGAATGATCTCGTAAATAATGGTGACATTACGGCAAATGAACTTCCTGAATTGAATCCCCCAGGTGATCCTAAGGGTGAAATGAATCATTTTGAAGACGTCAATATTGATACAGTGACCAAAATAATATCAAATAGTAAGAAAACGTTCAACAACAATGATTCCTTCCCTATTTCCCTAGTATTTACTCACAATGTAAATCTGGGTTTCAGGTTTCATAAGTTTCCACAAGGTGAAAAGCTTGCAATCATTTACCCTTTTTACAAGGGAGAGGGGAATGCAAATGACTATAAGCACTACATAGCAGTATCAAATCTACCATTTGTTTCCCAAATCATAGAAAAGTGCGTCTTGGTTCAACTCAATCCATTTCTAACAAATAATAAAGTCATACCAGATAATCAGTCAGCTTACAGGCAAAATCATTCAATGGAGACCACTCTGCTGAGTGTTAGTAACGAACTGATATCTAGACTAGATAAGAGAAAGGTTGCTTTCATTTTCCTACTTGACCTCTCTACAGCATTTGATACTGTCCAACATCATACTCTATTGAAAGACTTAGAAGATATTTGGTTGAAGAATCATGCATTGGAGTGGTTCAGAGGCTATTTGAGTGGTCGGTCGTTCAAGGTACAAGTTGGAGGAAGCTTTTCCTACCCTAGGGTACTTCTCCGAGGCGTTCCTCAAAGCTCAGTACTGGGTTCGGTTCTTTATTTGCGGATGACAGCCAGGGAATTGTCATAGTGAATAGTGTTGTAAATACTAAGGCTCTGTTTGTAATAATACTGGCTTGAAGTTCGTTTTCAGAAGTTAAATGAAGATAAAACCAAATTCATGTTTGTAGGATGTAAGAAAAGTCTGCGAAGACTAAGAGCAGAACATGATTTGGATACCATTCAGATAAATTCGTTTGATGTGGATACTGAAAACACTATGAGAAATTTTGGATTTATATTTGATGAAAACCTAACATTCAGAAGCCGAATTAATCAAGTTATCAAGAAGGTAAATTATCATCTGAAGAATATGTACTTCATAAGGAAACATTTGAACAAGAAGAATCTTCAACTGCTTATATTTAATCACATTCTCAGCCGGATTGATTATTACAACAGCTTATACTATCGATTCCCAATGACACTCCTGAAAAAATTACAGATTGTTATTAATAAAGCTGCCAGACTAATCATGAATAAAACACTTAGAGACAGAGTCACGCCATGTCTTATCGACTTGCATTGGCTGCCTTTGAAAGCCAGAATTGAGTTCAAAATCAGTATGATCACACACTCAGTTATGCTTACTTGGTATCCTAAATACCTAAGAAATTGTATCCCATCTAGAATTGAGGCTAGCTTTAGAAATGATTTATTTCTACCAAGAGTTAACTTAGATTATGGCCTACGCTCATTTTCCTATAGTTCATCATATTTATACTGTCGTCTGCCGAGAGAGCTTCGCAGTATTGCCAATCTTGTGACATTTAAGAGAAGATTGAAAATTCACCTCTTTCAAAAAGCCTATGACCTCGGCACAAGGATTTTAAAAGCCGAATACAAATTATAAAGCCTATACAAATAACTGAGAGGGTTTGGCCTGCCTGATGAGCTATAAATAGTCTTGACTGGAGGGCCTTTCAACAATACACCAACAATTGATTGATGATTGATACTGAGTGCCTCACCATAAGGGAGATTGTGTTTGTTGAAGACCTCTCTATAAATAGAGAAATTTTCATCATGTTTGGTTTAATAATAGTGAAATTGTATTAATGTGGGTTAAGAAAACCAAAATTACGTTTCTTTCACATAAAAGGCATGAAAGAGGAGGTAAAGGATGAAAATGGATTGAAAGCTGGCTGGAAAACCGTTGGCAGAGAGTAATTGTAAATGCGAATACTAGTAGCGTTTCATGATGATCTGTGCTTCTTTTCTACAAATAAACGCTCGTTACATGGAATGATAATGTAACTTACTTTAAAAATGGTAATCATAATAAACTCGGCTTAAAAGAAAAATACCATAATTACTGTGAATTCTTGCAAAAGACTTGAATATATTTGGCGTTTAAATCAAAAAACATTATTATTCTCTTCCCTAACTTAGAAATAGATCACTGGAAGATCGGCATCTGGAGTTCAACTTTCCAAGTATTTAAATTACTAGCTACTAAAAATTAATATTTAAACTATAAACTGACTTTCTATTAAAAATAATGGTTACGCGCTAGTAAACGAAAGAGTTAGTTACCACTTCCATGGAATCACTTGCTTAGAAATGACGTTGAGAGGAGCATAGCCAATATGTTTAAGAATAAAATGGAGAAATATTACTTTAAAATATAACATAGAATAAGATGCAAACGATAAAAAATCTTCATTTAATTTTTGGTCAAACTTGATTTGAAATGGTACCTTTATAACATGTACTTCCGGCATCAAACCCTAAGAACAAACTATATTCCCCAAATAAGAAATTTTGAATAGTCTCTCCAACAGCCCGCACCGTTTTTGTAAATTATTGTGATTGCCGACGAGGCAGTATGCACCCTAGTATAAAACTTATGAATTTAATCATCATTATCATCATCATCATCATCATCACTAACTCTATAATTTAAGAAGGGGATTTTTTTTAGTATTTGAATAATAATTTCATCTTAGTTTGGTTATGACTTATGTTTTTTATCGAAGTTATTTCTAATAATTCTTTTATAATATCCAAAAAAAAATGCTAAAGTTCAGAAAATTTATTTTTATATATGTTCTTCTATAACTACGAGTATTCAGCAACGTCATATTTTGAAGGGGGGAAAATTTAGTTTCGAGTTCTTATTTAAAATTATTATAATTGGAGAAGTTCAGAAAATTTATACAAATTTTACCATGGCTGTTTTTTTTAGATTTTAAATTTTGATTTTAGTAGTGAAGCGCAAGCTCTTCCCGTAGGGCGGAGTGGCGAAGCCATTGCCTGGTTGTTATATTTGCAAGGAGACTACATCTTTGTGGATTGGGTTATGCGAGAAAGTCAGTCATATTTGTATGTTGTTTTACAACCAAAACATGAATTGCACTAGTTACCAGAACATGATTAAGGCAAAAATAACTACAACAAAAAGATCACAATCGATTTTGGTAGATTAAGATGGTCCTTCAACGGCGATAGAAAAATTGAGAGATTTTCACCAATCACATTTTTGCACTGAATCATTTAATTGACTGTCTCCAAATTTTCGGACTTAGTTAATACTTTGCAATTTTTTTATGGGGCAATTTAAAAATTGAATTTAATTTGCTCAATAAAAATACACAATTAGTGAAAAAAATACGGAAGGAGTGAAACTAAAGTATATCTGGGCTTAGAAGAAATTCATAGCATGAGTAGGGAACCGGTCTTTAGGAATATTTTTTTTTTCTTATCCATAACGCTATTTTTTAAGAACGGGATATTTTGAGGGTTTTAATAATAATAGATATTTTTAGTCGCTTGCGAGTATAGTCGTGAGTGACTCTACATCTCACTATGTCGGTCGGTCCCCGTTTTGTTGTTTTTGTTTTTGGAATAACATTGTAACCCTTTGGCCGAATCTAACGGAATTCGATACCTTTATGTTATTTTATATTCTATTTCGAATGATATAATTGCCAAAGCCCTCCCAAGGTTAGCCCGGGAATTATTTTGTTTTGGCAATAACCATAACAATTCGGCACATTCTAACGAAATATGAAACCCTTATGTTCTTTTACATTCTCTTACGAATGATATAATTACCAAATTCCTCCCAAGGTTAGCCAGGAAATTCATTTTGTTTTGGCAATAACATAACTATTCGGCCCATTCTAACTAAATTTGAAGCCCTTATGTTGTTTTAATTTTTCTTTCGAATAATATAATTGCGAAATACCTCCTAAGGTTAACTCGGAAATTATTTGGCCGATTCTAACAAAGTCTGAAACCCTTTTGTCGGTTTACATTCTCTTTCGAATGATATAATTGCCAAGGTCCTCCCAAAGTTATTCCGGGAATTATTGAAAGTCTTGAAGGTCGTAAGGTCATAAATCAGAATAACTGAGAGCACGCGACATTTTGGTCAGCAGACATTGTTTCTCTTATTTCGGTTGTGACCTAAGTATATTTTGAATTTTTATCAAATTTCACTCTAAGAGTTTATTTGAAGTTTGAAAGAACAAAATGGAGAAGTTCAGAAATTTATATGAGTATCGAATGTTTCTTGAATTAAAAAAAAAGAAATACATATGGTGAAATACATATAAAGAAATACAAAGGGTGAACCAAGTCAGCAAACTTTTTAAAATATCCTAATCACTGTAGCTACGCCATTTTATAGTAAATTTATAAACGTTTTTCCGTAGATGGGTTTTCAACCAAAGAAGCCGCATGGAAAAAAATTAAAATCCCTGAATATTATGAAAGTTATAATCATTTAAATCTTTTTTTGCTTTTCTTTGGGAATTTATCATCTTCGATTATTTCTTATCATCCGTTCCCTTTTATTCCAATCCTTTACTATGTCTATCAAAACAATCTAATTACTTTTAACATATCTTAATTATTTTGTACCTATTTAAATCTAAATGTAGTAGTTTAGTTTAGTCATTTATATAGTCATTTATATTTTTATTAAACATAAACTACATTCCAAAATCACCCAAAATTAGAATAAATATAAAGGTCAATATTAAAAAAAATAAAAAATAGGTCAGGGATGGAATTAGGATTTTTACGATATCAATTTATAGTCTTTTATCCATTTTTTCCAAGTATTTATATTTATGTATTTGGGTAAATTTTATGGAAACAAACAACATAATGAAAAAATGGGATTCAAAAACTGTAAGTGTATTTTTTAATCAAATTCCTTAAACGTACATACTGATTATGTAATTTTTTTAGTATCCTTAGGAAACATTATATTACCATCGTTAAACAAGTTAAGGATGACCTCTGACCAACGAGGGTTAAAAAATATTTCGCTTAGTTTGTCCTATCTAATGAGTTTTTCCCGATATATTCCAGTTCTCTTCCTAAAACTTCAAAATCCCCGATATATTTCATATAGAGAGAGAGATTCGAAAAATAATAGGAGTATTTTAATTTCTATACTTATCATTTTTAATATGAATTTCACACCTATTAAGAATTATCAGCTTTAATACCTCAACGAATCGATTTCTATAGCTTTTGGTCAGATGAATTTTATCCGAGTTCTCGAGGAGCAAAACCTGATTCAGTTTTTTTAGCGACGTTGTAGGAAGGAATCAGTTCCTTATTTGTTATTTCAATGAAAACCAAAATGCTGTAATACATTAAGCTATAACCTAAATTTCATGCATTATGAATCAGTTTTAAGAGCTTCTACCGGTGTAAATGGTTACATTATCATTCGGAAAGTTGGCACACCTGTAGTAAGGTGTGCTTGTATCATCAGTAGCACCATGACAGCTATACTTTTCTCATAGTCTTGTAGCCTTAAAAATTCACTCTGCCATGCACTACTACTATATGATCAAAGGAATTCTATGATATGACCGCCCAAGACATTAGTGATGCACGTCCACAATTACCAGTCGAAATGAGACAATCTGGGTCAAAAGTACTTTAGGCATCCTCCTAATGTAAAATCGTCGAAAGCATGGATATAATGGAAGTTAAAATTTGTTTGAATATATCATATACTTTAATCTGTCAATTAAAGCACGACATTACAAACGTTTACTAAAGTGCTTGACTCGCGTTCTTGTTCAATACATGATTTTTTTTATGTTATTTAAACTCTGTAAACAGATTTTAAGTTGGCATCCTATGAACTGTTTGTTGTAAATGCTTCAAAGAAGAAATATTTTAAACATCGCATAAATTTGTTAAATGGGCAAAATATGTAACTTCATTTTAAGTGAGTTAATAACTGTCGTGGTATGACATTATATTACATCAATACCATATTATATCTATGGGTAAGGGACCAATAACTTAAAGGCGAACAAACAAAGGGACGGAACAGACCACGAGTTTAGACGGGCTGAATAGCGAGAAAGATTGCAACGAGGTCAGGTAAATTATGGGCAATGGCAAAACTCAAGGTTATTCAAAGAGGCATCTACAAAAATATAATTTTATTCACATAAAAATGAGAGAATTGATGGGCAAAATTACATCAGAGAATAAATTGAGAAAATTACATCGGTAAATGAGGGGGGGGGAATTGTAGTTATGCATCAGACTATGAAGTTAAAATTTAATGTATTACAGGAGGATACTATTCAAATGGAGGGAATTAACTCAAATGGGTTACTGAAGTGGAAGAGGGGTTGGCTTACGGATGTCTTCTGCACGTAAGGCGAGGCTGCTCGGAGCTTCTGAGCGGGATGTTAAAGTGATGACGGTTCTCCAAAAGGGTTGGCGGGCGGTAACGTCCGTTCCAAGGAAGAGTATTTCGGCCACCCGAAAACGAGGGGCGAACGAGGAGGGATTTGACAGGAGTTGATGAGTGAAGTCGGAAAAATCGCTCGGTAGCGATAGTTAAATGGAATTACCTCACTGGCTGGGACTGATTCCAATACACAAATAGTTCAGCCATCACTTTGCTTTGTTGTTAGCACCTGACTTGGAACTAGGGGAATCTTCTTGGGTCCGGGCGAAACTTCTCAACTATGTGTCTGCCTCATGGGAAACGAGCACTATATATGTCTGAGGCTCTCCCCGCGGGAGGGGTAAGTTAGTGGGAAACAGCTCTAATCTCGAATGGCCTCGAATCTTCTTCCGGAGGCTATTATAACCCGTGTAAAGTTGGACCGTGTTGGACGCAGCTCGAGGCTACCGCTTTGGAAAGGAGGGGGGTAGGCTTCCCAATTTAAGCCTAACAGAACCTTCTACAGCGCATGAAAGTTCCGTGCTAGACAAGAAATTCCACGTGGGATTTCCCCACAATAACTAATTAATTATTAACTAAGCAAAATACCTTTCAAAGTAAATTATCCTATAACTTTTATGTAGAAGGAAATTCAAACTCAACTACTTCTTCCTTTGGGTCTCCTTAAAATTTTTATAAATCAGAGAAGAGCAATTTGATATCTAAGCAATCAGACTCAAAGGACTCGGTTAATTTGGAGGGAAACGGCACCACTCTGCATCATTGCAAATGCACAAAATTATTTATAAAATTTGCAATGAACGTAGGTATATTGAAGTTTGCAGAAGTTTTCATGATACAACCGCTGGGTAGAACAGTCATCCAGTTGGTTATTCAAAATACTTTTGCTTTAATTTAGCGATATTTCGTAGGATTAAACTAATTTTATTAACAAGGGCTAAAATTATAAATGCATTTTTTAAATGTAAATTACCTGCAGGAAATTTGGGGGCAGATACAGACTCCCTGGATTTGAGGATTTTCTAATTTTAATAATAAATAGCTCAAGTGCAAACAAACATGGATTTATATTTGATTTCAGAACTGATGATATGAAGAAACATTCAAGAATTTTTCGTAGATAAACTTATCACCATGTAACTCAAAATTTGTCCCTAAGTTAAAACTATAATTTTCTGATCAGTCAATAAGTTTAGAATTCGGCTTTGAGTTGATTAGATGAAGTTATTATTTTTTTAAATTTATTATTAATTTAAAGTTTTTTTACACTATCAGCATTTAAATCAAATCAATCCTATTCAGCGTAATTTATTTGATGGTAACACGATTAGTATGATAAATCAATGCTGAAAGATGAAGCTATCCAGGTTCCATGAGAAGAAATGAAAATATAAAGGGAAACGAGTAGGGTTTAACTATGTATTATAATAAGTTAATACACAGAAAGTGATAAAGTGCAGTGATGCAGAGGAATGATAAAGATATTGTTACGGAGAATTGATGCATAATTGCTAAGACATTTCTAATTTTATAGTTTAATAAAAAAGAAGTTTTGCTACAAGATTTGCAAAAAGAGTTCCATATATATTCCCTTATAAAACTTCCATCGTACTCTTCATTGTAGCTTTCCTCAGAAGGGCTGTCATCCTTTTGAAATCTTTGACTTTGTTCTTCTGACAAGTCGTCTGCTATGTCTTCTTTGATATCATGAAGGAGGGCGTGTAGTAGGTGCAGTTCCAGAGACATCCAACAGCCATTGCTCGGGTACGTGTCCATAAGTTACTAAATAATTTCCCTGTAGTTATCTGCCTTGTTGTTTGCGGGGGAACCTTTGAAGAGATAGACCAAACTTGGCCAAGCTGCCCTCTCACTTCACTTGACGAATCACAAATTCTTGACCTTCGCCTATGGTAACTTTGTAAACAGCTCTTGGATGTACTGCAAGGGCTCACCCTTTGGATACAACTGTTTAACTAACTTTTTAATGAAGCCCAATTTCACGTGTAGGGTTAGCATTAGTACATTCGTTTTATCCAACACCGTCTCTTGTTTCACGTTATGGGCCCCCTCCTCATATCTAGCCCTGAGGGGTTATGTTCTCTAATCGTAGTGAATGGCTGTATTTCAGTTATCTCAAAGGCAACTATATCGAGGGAATTTGGTGAAGCCTTCCGCAAGCCCCAATCAAGAAGGCAACCATCTTGAGATTGCCAATGACTTGCCAACTGAATTGGTGGCACTTCTGTGCCTCCAGCATGATTTGAACTTTCTCGTACTTACCTTTCATGTGGACTGAATAAATGAGAGGATCAAGAGCCCTGATTTCCCTTGTGCAGATAAATAGTCTTGATGCTTTGAGATGAACTGTACATGGAGAGCAAAGGATTAGACGCCCACTGCGTCGAAAAGTCTTCTGATGTAATAGCAATAGCACAACACATCTCTTAGAGTGAAGAACAAGCAAAAGACGTGATGTCCCTAACCCATGAATGTAATTTAAACACTATCCACAGTCTCTAAATGAGCAACTCGGCGTTGGAATTTACCAGTGCCATTTTTCGTTTTTGAGGTCGTTAATGTTTCTTGGTTGGGGTGGTAGAGGCACTATTCTGCGCCCACCTTGCATAGACGGCGGGAAGCAGATGATGCAACTTGATCAATCTTTTCCAGCAATAGAAGCAAGCTATGATTGTTTTTATTGCTGGAAAAGATTGATCACTCAAGGCGGCTATGCCATTTGTAGGTTCGTCGCGTTATGGTGAACAGGTGCAATAATTGATGGAATGTCAGGTTACTCAATGGTAGGCACATTGGTCCTCTATATTTTTATGTTAGGTCAGCTCTTAATCCGGTAATTTTTCACAATTTTTCATGTATAAGATGGAGCTTCTTCTCTGTTCTTCTGAATGTGTCGAAGCTCTGGAATTTTGCCTTGCCTCTTACTCTTTTATTAGTGTTAATAATTTATCCATATTTCTTCATTCATTTTTTCTATTATTTTTTTTCAATATTCTTTGTCTGTTTTTCTATAACTTCACTTATTGGTTTCAATCCAGCGTTTTAGGTTATTCCTTTCTCTTCTGCGTGTACCTTTAATGAGGTACACACATTTCTTTTGACTTCTGTAGTTTTTTCTTCTGTTTTTGAGGCAGAGAAAAGTGTGGAAACAATTTACAAAAGCTAGCTTTGCTCTTACTAGAGCCATGTAGCTCTTCTGTGTAGTGCTCTCTCTGAGTTTCGGGAATTTATATAGAGTTATGATTGCCGAAGTAGCCCTTGAAAATCTATCTGAGACTTGCTTCCTGTACTCGTTTAAAGTAATCTTTATCCTGAGTAATTTTCACTCTATGATGTAGAGCATGCCATCTGTCTCACGCCCTGACATCTGATAGGAGGGTCTTTTAGATCAGGACCAGCTTGAATTTTTCCTGGTTTGTTGAAATTTTACATTTGGCCTCGTAGTTTTTATGTCTTTCGAATTATGCAGCAGTCGGAGGAGTTTGCATAGGCGCGTTACGGTGAATTCATCTAGTATCTAGCTGAAATCATCCGCGAATTGAATATTGAGCTAAGTGTTGTTGCCTAATGCTGGGGCGTTTGAGTTGTACACCAAATCCAGATTTAGACTCAAGCAGCGCCTGCCTTGAGGGAGGCATGCTATTAGGTTGGACTTTGTTCCGTCAACTGTCTCTATACTGATGTAAAGCGTTCTCCCCCTTATATAGTCAGGGGGTCTAAGTTTTCACTTAGACCCAGCTGTACATAGTATCTTATTCAGCTTCTTCCTTCACCACACTTTATCAAATCCTTTGATACATCCTGACATACAATGTCTATATAACTCCCTTCCATTTTTGCTTGGGGCAATCTTTCCCGTGATGACATTGATTTCCATCTATTTCCTTCTTTTATTCTTGAAGCCGAAATGGTATCGGTTATATAGGTAGTTCTTTTCCAAGTGGGTGACTGGCCTTCGATTTAATATCTTTTCGAAAAGCTCCTAACCAAAATTAATAACAAATTTAAGTGATAGATCTCCTTTCTTTATGGTGGATTGCCCAGCTTGACCATAAAGATCATTTTAGCTGTCTTGTAAGCATCGGGGATGTATCCTACATTAACACAAGCGTTAAATATTGTTCTCATTCCTTCTAGGTAGCGAATTTTCCTAGTTTATTTTAGTTAGCTCTGATTGTCCATCGAGCTTTCTGGCGGAATGAGCGGAGCACGCCTAGTACTTCTTCTAATATTATTTCAGCCTCCTCGTAAATCTGTATGTTCCTCTCTAAGTCTATCGGTGATGTGGCTGCGTTCTATATATCTATTTAGCTCGTCTATTACTTCGTGTTTAAACGCTATATCATAGTCTTCATTTTCCCCATCTGCTAAAATCAATATATTTTTTCAATATTCACGGAAATTCTCTTCTATAATTTCTCCCTCTGTTTTTTCTCTCAATATTTTGCTTCAATTTCTATTTTCTTCGTCTTGTAAGATTTTCTTTTAAGTCTTCTTATTCTATTCTTTGGTAGAGGAATCTTTAAGGTTTTCGATCAATTGGTTCATTTCTTTTTTTCTCTTTTTACTTTTCTGAAGCGAGTCAATGGACTTTCTTCTCATGTTTATCTGATATATTTTCAGTTCATGGTATAAATCTATCATGTAATCGATCCATCTGCAGATCGAGATGGACTTATCTTTGGATTACGGGATACATTCTCAATCTGTGTAGATTAGTCTGTTATTTAGTTTGCCTTGTTATTTACTCAAGAATAGTATCATCAACCATTGGCCTATTAATTTTTTCTTTTATTTCATCTGTCCCCTGTATAAAGTGTTCAGCCAAAATAGGGCGAAGGATGGTAAAAATGTGTGGAAAGTAGTGGAATAAAGGAAGAAGTGTGCAATTAAATTTGAGGTTGTAGGTAGTTTATGCTAATCTCTTTACGTTTAGTAGAGTAATATAACTGAGAAAATAATCAGTTTAGAGAGTTGGTGCCTGATTATCAGGCAATTCTTGATTGTTATGCCGTGTACTTATATTATATTTGTGTTGTTTTTAGTCTTTTTAACCGTTGTGTTAAATCTTTTGACTGCCGGTTTAGCTCACTTGTTATTTTTTTCCTTGTTTCTGTCTCATCTCGTGTATTGTACATCTTAATGTAAAATCAGCTAAATAAACTAAAGCATAAATAATCGATTGTCACATTCGGTTACCCCTCGGCAATTTGGTTAGTTTCCAATTTCTTTGATCTATTTCGAAGTTTGGGTTAAATTAGTCAGGTAGCCTCTTTTGGCTCTTTCCTTATTCATCTAATTGTCTCATGTATGGATTTTTTCTCTTCGTGATTGAGCTTAGCTGAATAGTTAGGGAAGAGGAGGTGTAATCTACCTTTATGCTTCTGGGCCATCAGCACCACGAATTCTTCCTTTCCTTTCTTTTTATTCAATTTATTTGCTATTTCATCTATTATTTTCTTGCTCGGTTTTATAAGTTCAGGGGTTTTGCGAATGTCACATTGTCTTTGCTTATTTCCTCTTCTTTTGTTGATGATTAGCTTAGTTTTATATCCTTTACACTTATTTATGTTTGATCTCGAGATGATATACATTGGGATACCTGGATACACCATATCTGACTGCATAATTGCTTGGTTGACCTTCTTTTGGTTTCTATGTTGAATAAATTGAGTCTGTAAACTAGTCTCACTCATCCTTTTCCTCTGTTGAGTCTATCCGTTATGTGCTTGCTATATCCTGTTTTGGTGATCGTCAATCCTAACACTTTGGGCTTGTTTGTGTACCTGTATCTTCTTGTCTCAATATAGATATCTACAAGATTTCTTCTGAACATTGGAATACTCTCATATGTGTTGCTGTTTGTACTGATTTTCTATTTCCTTTCGTTCTCATTTATCACCCTTATATCTCTCTTTTCCCATAAATCTTGCCTGAATTTCGCCGTTCCTGTAAGGGCATACGACGATTAACGTAAAATCATTAACGAAATTGATATTGAGGCATCCTTCATGAAGGAGTACTGGGATGTCTGAAGTGTATACTGAGTATAATGCTGAACTGAAACATCCTCCATGCGGAACGCCAGCCTAAAGTTTGATGTTTCTCCATGAGATTTTCCGATCTTAATGAATACATATATTTTTATCACGTAGACACAGGGTAGTCTTTCTAGCTTGTTATTCATTTCTAGCTGTATAGGTTTGTATTGCATTCCCTTGACCTTGTGAAAAGCTTTCGATTCGTCCCTGCAGACCATACAATTGCTGGCCCTTTTTGCTTTAATATTTTCTCAGTGGTAACTGTGAGGGCGATTTCAGTGCTTAGTCTCTTTCTAAATCCAAGTTCGTTTAGGCGTTCATTTGCATCCAGGTGCTCACTCAGTCGTTAAATTATCATTTTTCTCAATACCTACCTACTAAATAAAATAGAGATATTAGCCTTCAGCTCTGTACTTTAGTTAGTGGCTTTCCTGTTTTGGTTGAAATTAAATACACTTGCGATTTTATCTAGATTGTTGTTGTGCGCTTCCTCATAATTCCTCTTGGTGATTCCAGATAATTCCGGTGATTTCTTCTGAAAAGCAAAAGCGATAATGTGGCCTAGACTACTTGTTTGCTGATCTTCGCGTCAATACCCTTTGCCTCTCATTGCATCGACGAAGTGGTTGGAATGTGTTCAATCGATTTCTTTGCTAAGCGAATCTATGATTTGGTGTTTGAATTCGAAGTCAATCTTTTCATTTTCATCGGTACTTATGTCGAAAATACTTCAAACTTAACAAAGATATCAGATTGCTTCTCTCCATAAATTTTGCCCAATCCAATTTTATCATTATTAATGACAATCCCTGCAATTTGTCATCCTTATTCAATTACAAGGATTCAATCACAAAACTTATGCGGTTTCCTTAGTAAACTCATTCTAACCTGAAGATAAAAACCTGTAGTTTTTGAAACGTAGTAAGAAATTAAAAGATGTTGCATCCATTTCTGGTGGCTCTGGGATTTATCCTCAATATTAAATGTAGGCTTCACCGTCGAGCTCCATAAGCCTGCTTTCATATCCTCGTCTGAATTTCCTCATAGGATATCCGATCTTTTATAGTGCATCATCAGGAAGATAGGCGTATATTGTTCGCTTCATTTTGGGTGCTTGTTAATGTAGTTACGTTGATACTGTCACGATCCGTAGCCTCGTGCAGGGTCCTTAAGGGAACGCAATTCCAGTGAGTGGTGTTGGAAATAAACCTGGTCGCATTATTCTGCACCATCATTGCTTTTTTAGTTACATCTTGCCTCCGACATTTCGGGATATGATGTGGTAATAGGAGTATTGTGCCAAAACGATAAAGGAACTGCGCAACCTTCTTGTCGATGGCAAGTATACCCTCTTAACATAAGTTTGAAGCCAAAACATGGCCTTCTTGAGAGTATGAGTGATAATCCGCTTGCACCAAGGTGCCCCTAGTTCTCCTCTCTCCTCTGTTTATGATCTTGAATTTATTTGCCTTATTGCAGATTTTGCTTCTCCTCTTAAAGTTGTTTAGGTTGTCGATTGCTCCACAAATTCTGTTAACAGTATCGATTGGATTGGGGTAATTCGTGATGTGCTCCGCTAATTTAGGTGTTGAGTGTATTCGTGAGTAGAGGGAGGGAGGTTTCCGGTGTATAATGCGTACATGGTGCTGGACCTACAGCCTCCCCGAGCACTCTTTCTTCCATAGTGAATGACTGCCCTTCGAAATCGTTACTCTTAAGCACTACCTGATGATCTTCCAGGTAGTCTTAGAAGATTCTTGTGATAGTACCCTTAATTCCAAGATAATTCTTTCTTTAAGCCGGGTGTTCATTAATTTTCGAAGTCAGACGCTAAATCTCTCTATGTAGATGGATCTATTGCTGTTAATTTCTTTCTTAGGGTTTCCCAATTTTAAAAGGATCAATAAATAGGTCTGAAAAATACTCCACCTTTAGCCAAGCGTTGAAGAGACGCAGTATTGCGTCGTTGCTCTTAGCCTTAGCGCTTAATAATTTCAATTTTGAGATACCATAAATATCCGTGGCTTTTTGTTTAAGAGAATACCACATTCATTTCTTTCAACTTTTTAATTCGTTAGATTATCTTATATGAAATTAAAGCTCATTAAAAGCCCTTTTATTTCTGAAAAAATCATAATAACTTACGGAGCCGTTATTGAGATACAAGGGGAACCTTTCATAACCTCCCCCTTGAAACCTGATATCATATAAATGGCTATAGAATTACTAAATATTAAGCAATAAAACTCAATTCACGAGCAAAATATGTCTATGATTTAGTTATCATTTGAAATCAGTTTTCTTTAGTTCCATGAAAATTTGTTTTAATGGCGGCCTGAAACATATATTTTTCATACATGGTCAACTATAGGCTTTGTTCTCAGTTAAAAGGGGAGGGGGTTAGGTGAATAGTTTTGGTGTTCTCAATGCCCTGGAATTTAATCTAATCTATAATCAAATGGTGCTAAAAATATAAACCAGTTCACTGGTGCCGTTTTTTATAGCAAATATTTAAAATCGCATGGTGTTGTTTAGTGTTTTGTTCAGAAGTTCACTTTAAAAATGTACGTAGAATTTCCACGAATATATACAATTTTTTATTATCATAATTTTAACTATGTTCTACTCATGTTTCTAAAACAAAATATATACTATAAAAAGTGCATAAAATTTGTAATAAAAAGATATAAAAATCAATAGTGTAGTTTTGTTTTGTTTGTCACAAATGAACTTTAAATATCTAAGAAAGATTTTTCCCGAATGTATACAATTTTGCATTATCTTAATTTTCATTATGTTCTATTCATGTTGCTAAAAAAATAATTATACCATAAAAAAGTGTATACAATTCGTAATAAAATGATATACAAAACCAAAAAATTCGATTTTTTAACGAAACAACGTGAAAAGTAACTCAAGAAGAAATGTGTCATCCCGTTAAAGTTCTTCAGGGCAGCTTCAAACTTCTCATGCGTAAAAGGCCTTCATTCTTCTTGCGTTTATTGGGCTCTGTCTACATAATTGCATCGTGTTATTTTCTTACCAATTTCATTTAGTCTCGGTGGTATTTCTCCACCACAACTTATCTCAAATTCTCTATTCTCATCGCCTATTCTTATCTCAATTTTCTGCCGTGGACCATTATTGGCCGGTCTTCCGTAACCTCTCTTCCGTCTTCGTCAACTTTGATTGTAATACCGGTCAGGGAAAGAATACAGCTTAGGCATATAATTTGGCTCCGAAACTTTTTGAATCACGTAAACGTCTGCGTGATTCAAACTTCCATTCGCCTTTTCATTAATTAGGTATTTAAGCTCCATTCTTATGTTGTTTGGTTCTCTATATCTATTCGCCTTGTTGCTTTAATTATTTGTTTTTTGCAATTAGCGCCTCCACCCGGTCCATCCTGTTTTGAATATTTCTGCCCCAGTGTAATTTCCAAACTTTTAATAATGACTGTATGTACATTCAAGGCAAAATGTTTAGCTACAAGTATAATTTTTCATATAATAAAATTAATAGAACTAATTAAAGTTGCATTCTGTCCTAGTATGTTTGTGTCATATTTAGAAGCCAAACCAATTTCACTAGTAAATAGAGTTGATTGATGCGTCAAGTCGATATTTACATTGATGTCCCTTGTTGTTGAGGACTGTTTAAAATCCTTTTGCTATGCCGTAAACCAAAATTGGGAGGATATTGTTTTATTTTTTTCAATAAACACCCGAAACTGCTCACAATTCAATGGCTTTTGCTTATTAACTGCCAGTAATTTTAACACCCAGAAATTCTCGATTAGGTTTAAATCTCGTGAATCCCCGGACCAACATTCCAAATGTTCAATGCTCTTTAAAACCAAGAACTTTGTTATAGCTTTATTTTGTCAGAAGTTGCGCCAAAATGAGGAAAACGACAGTTATCATCCACAAATTGTCAGGAACTTTTGGGAAAGTTAATGATGAAGCAAGTTCTGTTAGCATTTTGAATTCATGGCAGTGTTCTTGTGCAAAATTATTAGTGCTCCAGCACCCTAAGATGAAAAGCAGCCCCAGAACCTGGAGAGTCTCCGGACACTTCAGTATCAGCATGAAACATGAGTTGTGGAAGTGCTCTATTTTTCTCTTTCTAACCAAGTATCCTCCATAAGCTCCAAACAAGTGGAAGGGAACTTCGTCCCTTTGACATAGTCCTCAGCATTCCATTCTTTATGAATATACAAAAACAGAACCAACCTGTAGCGTTCTTTATGAGATGAGGCTTATTTGCAGCTCTTCTCGATTTGAGACCTTTTTCTAAATGTGTCCGTTTCACACTGCGCGCTTAATCGATCATACCTGCTTCTTTTCAATCGTTATCAATCTTGGCCCTGGAAGCAACCCTAGCTATGAGCTGGGACCTGACCGTGGAGGGGGGTGATATAGCGTTCATTTAGATCTAATAAACCTCCAGAAAACTTCACAGGAACGTTCGTTGATGAAATACCCTTATCAACTCTTCCCTTGCATTTCATGCCTCTCTGGTGCAGAGCAACAATGGTTTGACAATTTTCTTTGGAAAAAGATTCTGGAAATAAAAAAAAGATTCAAGCATATTTTTTCATCATTTTACCTTTTTGATCAAATAGCAAAGCTCATGGACTATACACACAAACACACACGCATATATATATATATATATATATATATATATATATATATATATATATATATATGATAGTAAAACCCCTGTATAGGAGCATATAACTTACCCTCTTCAGTCGTATACTGAAAATGGAATGAGCAATACAAGTTATTAAACAGCTCAAGATACCACCAAAAGGAAAAAAACAAGGGAAAAAGGTCATTAATCAGGGTGTGTGGATCTTATATCATTAACTAAACTGTTTATGATCAAGTTCTGGGAATAGGAGCTACATTTAAATTGACCATCCAAAGGATTAAAATTGGAAATTTCTCCTATTAGTATCGATTCTACAATTTTTATTTTACGGAAATTGTCGTTAATCCATCCTCAAATTTAAAAATAAACCAAAATAGCTGATTTATATGAAAGATTTTTGATTTGCGTTAGAGAGGCTGGCTTATGCGATATCCTAGAGTAACTGTGGGAAGAGCTCCGTCCGAGGGCTTGATGATGTCATCCATAGACGGAGCTGACTGTTCGTATGCTTCATACTTATCGTCGCGCCTGATTGAATGCTGTACACAGCGAGTGACTAAATTTTATTTTGTGCGCTTTAACCGATAATCACCGCAACTTGGCATGAAAATCTAATGCTCTACATACTAGGCTAGAGAGAGAGAGCACTCTCCCTTAATATCTTTTTCTAAAAGATATTTTGGTTAAAGTGCTCTGTCTAGAATCTCTCCATTCTTCATATATCCATTATCATATCTATCTTGTTTAACTTCCTTCTACACTTTCTCATTATGTTTTTAACGAGGTCGTTGCTTGTGATTTCTCGAATGCAAGTATAGAGACCCAAATCCTTATTACAAATCATAAATAAAAACATTTGAAAAAGTGGACAAACCATTTCTGAGGGCCAATATTATGTAAAAGAATACCAAATAAATCGAATTTGACAAGACTTTGTTTGTTTCTTTAAAATTCCTCATCCCCTAAGTTCATTGATGAATGGACTATATAGATAAACACGAAATATAACTTCCAAGCCCCTTTTCAAAGGGCCAGATGAGATTTTTAGGAGCAGTCCGCGAGCCGGGGTGACAAACGAAATCCCCAAAGTGACCATATATATATATATATATATATATATATATATATATATATATATATATATATATACTAGAATACATTACACAAGAACTTTAGCAAAAAAAACGTACAAATTCGTGAGATGGCTGGTACTGCTTGCCATGAAGAAGTGTTTCAATGTCCGGCTCGATGGATGAAGTAGACAGCAGAAGAATATCATTTAGGTGGCGGTCCGAGAATAGCGAGCAGAGGTGAGACTTCGTGTACTTCATTTTGGAGAATAGCTATTCGCATCAGTAGGTGCTGACAAAGATGGCCATGATGCGTTGAACATGCGCAATGTATTTTGGAAAATTGCGAGAAGAGAGGATGAGGTCGCGGAAGAAGGATTGATCACAAACGGAAAAAGTCATTAGCATTTTTTGTTTAGAATTCTCTCCTCTACAACTTTGGTCTTTATGAAACCTTTCGTATCTGTGAGGGAAATGCATTAAATCTGTCTCATTTTTTACTCGTTGTCACTGGCAAACGTGACTTATTCCCTTCTCTCTCTGCGAGTATACTGAAACAGATGCTGTTTGGCAGAATTTGGGAGGAGGGGGGGGGGGGGTAGTTGGGGAACGCGGGCCGGATTGCAATATTGAGGCCGAGCAAGGTGGCGAGCCAGACGATAGGTCTTCGCTGGCCGGAGGTTGCCCAGCCCTGATTTCCTACAGCATATGGTATCGACCGCAAAATCGATCCGAATCGAAGCTTTATTTAGAATCTAATCTTTCCCGAAGAAGCTTAAATTCTATAGATTTGATATTACTATTAGCACTTACCTAGAATGTATCCTCACTATGAAAGTAGTTGTTCTTGCGTGTTATAAAGGTTCATTCTTATTTTATATTCGTGAACTTATGGCACGTAATATAATAATTCTTACATTATTTTTATACATATCATGGCTATGTCTATTCAAAGAAAGTGGATCGAAATGAATTGAAAATATGTTAACTACATAGATAGATGATTGATGGGTTTAACTCTGTGACAAACATTATACATATATAGCGTAGTGATTAGTCATGGCGAGTGTGGGGGTATCTGTGTGAGGTGGTGGAGTCTAGCGTGCCAGGTATCGAGGGCTTTTAGGTAGTAGGACTACTTTTAGTGTTTCAGTCGAGTTTGTTCTGACTCCCTAAGTTTCTCACGGGAAATACGCTTTTAGGCTGGGTTCCAGAAAGTGCCTCGGTAATCACTGGTTAAACAAAAAGGACTCGAAAGGAAAGCGGTGATAAGTAGGCTTTATTCTTAGCTTGGGCCTACCTAAAATGAGACCAAGCGAAACAGTTCCAGGCCTACGCGGCTGTGTGTAAGTTTTTCGTTAATGTTAGGTAGCTGAGTCTAAGGAGGCAAGACTTTTACTTTTATTATCATACATAGATCAGGTTAATGACTCGACCAAAACCGAATTAAAAAATAGAAGAATGATGGGTCTCTGGCGAATTTAACTCGTCTCCTAGATCGCGTAAGGATGTACGGTTTGTCGTTACCTGGAGAGGTTTCTCGTCTACTTCCTTCGACGTCATTGTCCTATATTTTATTCTCTCCACGAGGCGAAGTGCAAAAGGTCGTACTCCTATTTCCTGCATGGGTCTCTTGGAGTCGCTGATTACTCAGCACATTACCACTATACAAGGCAGCAAGCTTGTCTACTAAGAGAGTGTCCCTCTTGAAATCAGGGAACTCCAATATGTAGATCTTGTCGAGACACTCGACCACCGAGAAAGGGCCAGCATATGGTGCTCCTAGTGGTTTGCGAATACCATCTATTTGGACCCGCACATGCGTTGCCTCATGAAAATCTTTGGGTACGAAAGGCTTGGGCACCGAATGCAGGTGTCCTTCAGATGCCTGTGTGAAGTCGACCTGTGCCAGGGCTGCGGCTAATACCTTAATGAATTTTAAATCGGTATTCGACGATGAAGATGAAACCAAGGGTTCCGGATACAGTATTGTAGTTACTGTGAATGCCGTGAGGGCGAAAATCCCGAGTCATTAGGCAAGGAGCGAAGGCCTAAGAGGATAATCAGAAGGGCCATCAGCCCAGCCTTGCCGACGGGCCATTATGGAGCACTTCAAAGTTCGGTGTACCCTTTCTGCCATCCCGTTCGTAGAGGGGCGGTACGCCGTTGTGCAGATATGATGAAAACCAACGAGGGTTGATAAGTCCTTGAACAATTCGGATTTAAAATTGGCTCCTATGTCGGTTACAATGTATAACGATACTCCAAATCAGGATATTCATCCGTCTAGGTAAGCCAATGCGACCGTTGCTACACTCACACTTGCGTCCGGAATCAGTAACGCTTGTATTCATCTTGAACTCCGATCAATGCATGATAGTAGATACCGATTGTGCGAAGGGTATGTTGTCCAGGCACTGTGCACGGTTGAAGTGGTCAAACGATATCGATATGCACCGTCTCGAACCTTGACGACAGAATATTAATGAGCAGGACTGGAGAGTTCGTGTGGCGATCGATTTTGGAGGATTGGCATGATATGCACTCCTGTGCCCAGGAGTGAATATCCATGTCTATATTAGGCCAAAGTATCGAGACTTAATTAGACGAAGGGATGTCCTGATCCCAGGGTATGACAAATTGTATAACTGGACGAAGATAGTACTTCTGTACGCTGTAGGGACGAACTGTCGTGGGTATCTTGACCCTCTCTTCCTACCATAGTTGATCTTCCCCAGGAAAAGAGAACTATTTTAATCGTGAGCAAAATTCTCTTGTTTCTTCATTATCCTGCGCTGATATCAAAGCTCAGAGGGGAAATGAGTTAATTTGGACCGAATCGACGTTCATCGAAAGGTAGTCAGCAACTACGTTGTACTAACCACGCAAGAGGGTGATATAGCTGATGTATTCCAAAATAGCGGTCTAATGGCTAGCTGCCTGTCCGTTTTGGCACAAAAAGGATGATAATAATGACTTGTGGTCTGTGCATATCGTAACATAGCTACCTTTAATCGTGTGCCTGAAGGGGATCACAGCAAGATACGCCACTAGGAGAACTCTGTCGTAAATGGAGTATGCGTGCTGTGTCCAGCTTAACTTGCTCGAGAAGAATGTCACCGGTCGCGGCGATCCATTTACTATTTGGTCAAGGGCAGCACCTGTCGCGTGTTGGGGGCAATCCGTCACCAGCTAATATGGCGAATCATTAGGCAGCGGGTGACAGAGCTTGACTGAGTTGATCAAAACTGATTTAGCACTTACAAATGCTTTTCGTGTATCATCGTTCCATTCGAACTTCCCAGACTTAGGTTGCAGGCACGCAAGCTCAGTCAATGGCGCTGCAATCGCGGCGAAATTGGGAATCACCCTTCAGTATTATCCCAACATGCTCAAGTATCGTCGTAGTTCCTCGTAATCCTTCGGTGCAGGCATGTTCCAATTTTTTTTCCCTTGGCCGGTGGGAAAATCCCTTTCGCCAAAATGTGATAGCCTAGAAAATCAATTTCCTCCTTCACTAATTTACATTTGTCCAGAGATATCTTCAGACCGTTCTCAACCAAGATTTTGAAACCTTAATCTAAATGCTCCAAATTGTGGTCCAGATTGTCCGAAAATATCGGTCGGATGAACAGCAGCACATGGAGCGTGCCTTTTGGAAGACTGCGAAACGACTCCGATCAATAGGCGGGAGCGACTCACGCGGGGAGAACTCACCAACCCTTTTTTCATATATTGATTGGTCACAGGCTTAAGAAATAGAGTGTTTAAAATGGCAGGAAAGAAAGGTCCAGCAGCGCTAAAATTCACGTGTGCCACATGTAAGAAGGACAAGTGGTGCGTCGACTTCCCGGAAGGCTGCTATGCGAAATGCCACCCAGGCAGTGTATGCACCACTTGCATTTTGAAGAAGGAAGTGGAGGAAGTGGAGAAGAGCAGACTTTTCAAGCCTTCGTGCTGGGCTGACTGATATAAGGCTGGGCGGTATGCGAAGAGGTTGAGGATTCGTGGAACAATTTAAAAAATAAGTTCATGAGTCTTCAATCTAGTTGCATTCCTCTGAAATGCCTACGTCGGTCTTCTGTTCAACCCAAGTGGTTTAATCGAGAAATCGGCCAACTGCTTATGGAGAAGAGAAATGCGTACCGGCGATTGAAGATCTCGGGTGCCTTTGACGAGTACCGGAGGCTAGCCTAGGAGAGCGAAGTCCAGCATAAGGGCGGCTAAGCGTACTGAGGAACTCCGAGTGGCAAGACTCTGCAAGGAGAATCCCAAGGAGTTCTTCGGCTATGTAAATAGACATAAACCAATCCATCGTAGGATTGGGCCCTTAGTTGACGATAAGGGTGCATTAACTCACTCAGATTGGGAAAATGCTAACCTTCTCAATGACTACTTCTCCTCAGTGTTTACTAAAGAGTGTGGTCCCATCCCCCAGCACACGTATTCCTACTCGGGGGAAAAGCTGGAGGTACTGGACTTCACCGAAGGAGAAATGAAGAAAAAGATCGCTGACTTAAAGACGAACAAGTCCCCTATACCGGATGGGTTTCTACCCAAGGTGTTGAAGGAAGTGTGCGATGAAGTATCACGAAATCTGTGCGCTATCTTTAACATGTCAATCCGGACCGGATGCGTTCCTAGAGACTGGCGTGAGGCGGAGGTGACTCCGATCTTCAAGAAAGGAGACCAAAGCCATCCGTCAAACTACCGACCTATTAGTCTGACTTCGATAGGCGGTAAACTCATGGAAAGCATCATGGTGGACAAAATGAAGCCGTATTTAGAGTCAAACCTGCTACTGAGGAGTTCCCAGCACGGCTTTAGAAGGCAACGTTCATGCCTGACGAACCTTGTGGAATTCTTCCACTTTGTTTTCAGTGAACACGATCGGGACAAGGCGGTGGATGTGGTTTACTTAGACTTTCAAAAAGCCTTTGATAAGGTACCACACCGCCGCCTTCTCCGGAAAGTGCGAGCGCTGTGCATAGACGGAAAAGTAGCCAGCTGGATCGAGAACTGGCTAAGTGGCAGACGGCAATGGGTGGTGGTGAATGGACAGGCTTCTGAGTGGGTGCCCGTTACTAGCGGGGTGCCTCAAGGTTCTGTCCTGGGACCACTACTATTTATCATCTACGTCAACGACATGGACGGTGACATGGTTGCCAAGATTTCTAAATTTGCCGACGATACCAAGCTTGGTATGAACGTTGCAAAGGATAGAAATACTGCCCGCCTGCAGGATGATCTTAGGAATATTGGGGAGTGGTCGGACACGTGGCAAATGCCTTTTAACGTGAACAAATGCAAATTAATGCATATCGGCCACAGAAACCCCAAATCTTATTATATCCTTAAGGGCACTACTCTTGAATCGAGTGACACTGAGAAGGACTTGGGTGTTACTATCACTAGCGACCTCAAGTTCTCGAAACAGTGCATCGAGGCAAAGAAAAAAGCCCAAAGGATGTTAGGCTACATAAAGCGCCAGTTTGGATACCGTAACAAAGTGATAGTACTTTGTCTGTACAACTCCCTCGTTCGGCCGCACCTGGAGTATGCCGTACAATTTTGGAGTCCATCGTTTCGAAAGGACATCGCAAGGTTGGAACGCGTACAAGCTAGGGCAACCAAACTGATTCCCTCTATCCGACATAAAAGTTATGAGGATAGACTAGGGGAATTAGATCTGTTCTCGCTGGAAACCCGTAGACTGTGTGGTCAGCTCATCGAAGTTTTCAAAATACTTCGAGGGTTCGACAATGTTGACTACCGGGATATTTTCACACTGAGTGAGAACAGAACGCACAATCATGGCTTCCCACTATTATCTACTAATATACAACCATCTTCAAAATTGAGTACAACATCATCATCACCATTCTGCCCGGAAGATTACCTACTGTTAGGTCGAAAGACGTCTGGGCAAATAAAGTTATGCCTCTTCCGAGCAGAGCAATTTTCGTCATCCAGAGCCATCTGTTGAGACTATAGTCAAATCTATAGGAAAGCTACAGCCAAAAGTAAACAATGCAGCCGTAGCTGTCGACTTCAATGAATCCTGCATATATATATATATATATATATATATATATACATATAATCTTGCCCATCATTACCAGCCATTCGGCAGCTGCCATTACCACGGAAGGAAGCCTGTGTGTTGTGCTCTACTCAGTGTATCCAGTCACAATCTCAGGGAAGTTGAACTTAATCTGAAGTTCAAAGCGTAGACATTGTTACCATAACGACCCATGTGTTTTCTGCTACGTGTATGGCGGATATATGGCAAAGAAACATACATTTACTGTTAGAGATTCCAGCAAAGGACCACATTAATCTTACTTTGGTGTGAAGCTGGGGAATCAAGGTAAGCTATGTGCTCTCAACAAAGTTTGTAGGATTTGTAGCGAAATTCTTCGTTTATGGATCCATAGTAAAGAGAAGTAATGAAGTTTAGGGTACCAATGGTTTGATGTGAACCTAATAAACATTATAACGAATTGTGACTTATGCATGGTTACCCGTAACAAAAAGAAGTCGCGTGATTCTCCTGATATAGTATTTGCCAGATGGCCGGTTCCACATTGCAGTGAAAATCTGGTTCCAGGGTTTATTCATCGCCTGATCTTGCTCTAGATAATGGTATTGAAGAAGCAACAGTTAAATGTTCAGCCAGCACTTGTACCCACAGTAATGTTAGTGATTCGTCTTTGGGAGATTTTCAGACAAGAGAGGTGAAGCCATTTACCCAAGAGGACCTCAAAGACTTTGTTAGAGATCTAGCTTTATCATAAAGGGGCAGCTGAGATCTTGGCTTCCCATCTCATTCAACACCGTGTAATTGCCTTTGAAGCCAAGAAAGGATTTTACCATCGCAAAGAGCTTATTAGTTATTTATGTAAAGGATGCAATTTAGTGTTTTGTAACAACAACCAAAGCTTTTTTCCAGCAATGGAATTGCCCCAGTAAAATTTGGATGAGTGGCATTTATGTATTGATATCTCTGAAGTTTGAACTCTTCATTGCTGAATATTAGTAGGAAATTTTCCTGTGTCCTAATTGGCCATTCACTGAACTCGAAAAATTCCTACATAAGAACAGGGTTATCAATTCCACCAAGACCTCAACCATATGGAGGAGAGATAACGCTCACGTGATGACCGATTACTGCTGGACCCTTATGCGATATTGCGCCCAGTAAACTCATGAAAACAAGTCGTATAAGAGAAGATGCCCTTAGATGGACTAAAGTAGGGACCGAGACTTACAATTTTGGTAAGATTTTTCTATACCAGGAACAAACTGATGCAATTAGTGTGCGTGAATTGCCGGATACGAAAGAAAAATTTAGTCATATCTTAAAAGTAGAGCCAATTGAGTAAAACTATATTTCTGACAACTTTAGTTGGTCTGTGTAATTGATTATTAAAAGTATTTATTGTAATGATGTTATAAAGAAATCACAAACTTCAACCCTTCCGTGGAACAGTTGTAATGCGGCCATAATATATCACAGATTATGCTTTCAAAGGATAATTCAATTTTCTTAAAAATCCCTTTTTAAAAAGAACTTAAAATGATTAATTTCGGTAATAGAATAAGGGTGGGAGACAAATAATACTTCTCAGTATTCGGACTTGCTGTATCAGCCATGGATAAAGGTGGGATTCAAATTCAAAAAAGATAAAATAAGTGGCAATACTGGTATATAAAAATGGATATGAAGTAGAAGATAACAAAGTAAGGCAACACCGAGAGAAAGACTTGGTAAAAGAGTTTCCTTAAGAAATATGTAATTAGTGGAAGTTAAAAATTGTGAGAGCGAAACTATCAAAATAAGAGACTACTTAGTTGTTTATGGACCGGGAACGTAATGTTTTTTTACCTCCTCTCAAAGAGCGGCTTCGGCTGTTTTACATCAGGTTAGAACGAAAGTAATGTGCAATTTTACGGTATATATTAGAAATGATACAATTTATTACTATTGAACTATTTAATAATTAAAATAACATCCATTATTTTCTAGAACTGCATTCCATCTTTCAACAAACTTATAGATGCCACGCTTGTGAAATTCTTTATGTTTCCATGCAAAATATGAATCCAGCTCGTTTTCAACCTTTTCTCTTGATTTCAACCAACGACTATCCATGTGGTTCTCTAATCCCCTAAACAAGTGATAATCAGAAGAAGCAAGGTCAGGAAAATATGGTGGATGAAGCAATATTTCCAAACAGCGCTCCTATAAGAGCTCTTTGGTCATTCGATCTGTGTGAGGACGGGCATTATTGCGAAGGAGGGTGAGTGAGACCCTTTCTGTTGATACAGGACGGTCGACCTTTGCCCAAAACAGCTTTAAAACGGAGGGGATTGCAGTAGAGATTAGCATAAATTTTTCGATAGTTGTTTATATGTTGGTAATGGACAATTCCTTCAATATCCCACTATACATTCAACATGATCTTTTTTGTATGAACTCTTCCTCTCGGTTGTTGAGAAATTCTGCTTCCTGGACTGATCCACGAATGGCGGTGTTTAACAGTATTAAAAAGGATCCACTTCTCAACATCAGTAGCAACCTTGCCAAAAAATGGTGCCTGAGGTGTCGTGAAAGAAATGAATCACAGCAAGCAACACGTTGTTGCAGATTCGCCGTAGACATTTTGCGTGGGAACCATTTGTTAATCACTAGAACCTTCGCAATCATTTTTAGTTGGTGTAGTAAAGTTGAATGGGATACGGTAAATTGTCAGCGAGTTGCGTAGAAGTTGTAGCAGGATTTGTTGTGACAACCGCTTCTAACTCTTAGGGAATCAAGATCTTTTGGACGAGTTTCTTTTGGTCCGTCTTTAGATGGGACGAACTTAGGGTGAATATCAACGATAATTATAATAATAAAGAAAAATTTATAAATTACTCAAGGTACCATTCCTAAATGATAATAAGAGACACTACTTTAATTTATACTATGCGAAACTTTATTCTATAAAATCAGACATTCCTTTCGTTCCAACCAAATATATTCTTTAAATCATGTCATAAGGTTATCACTTACAACTTTCGTTTTCAATAGAAATCTTAAATAAAACTAATGTTATTTAAATAATATTTAAAATAATTTAGTGCAACTATCTTATGCTATGAAGGATGAAATATACTAAGTATTTATTTTCGCTAAATTTTACATTAATTCAATTATACTTAGATTTAATATCGTTGAGATGTACTCATTCGGTAAAATCTAGATTTTAAACATTCCCACTATAAGTTATTCCATAATGTATCCTCCTTACGTAAAGCGGTTGATATAGCTAATAATAAACACTTAAACAGCATATCGGCTATTTCATGGAATATGAGAATATTCCAAGTCTCAAACAATTAGATAACTCTATCTTATAGTCCAATCTAACTGGCACAGGACATGAGGGTAAAAGAAGAATAGATTTAAATGCCAATTGAAAATTTGATTTTATGGAATGATAGAGTGGGTTATTTTAAGTATACAGCAAGTTTCTAAAGTTAATTCCTCTTAGCCATTAATTGCTAGTTTATGTAAACATGCAACGCTTACAATTAATTAGTGATATATATTTCTTCCTGCAGAATCTCTTTGTTGCTACTATCATTCGTTCGCGCAAGTTTTTTTGAGTGCTTACTAAATTTTTAATTTAAAAATCTTGGCAATCTGCTCCTATCTCTTACTCGACCAAGTACAAAGTAAGACCTATCAAAATATGAATACAGGCAATATAATCTTAGTATGAATAATACTGTAGCAATTGGCGACCACGTTTATAATATAATATTTTTTACACTGTCGAAAAGAAGAATCATTGAAGGACCATAACTGATAGAAGTGGTTCCCTCCTCTGCTCTAGACCCAATGTTAGAAACACATGAGCTGTGTGAACCTTATTTAAAGTAAATAAATGTACGAGATGGTATCATAGGCAATGATTAGAAGTGAGAGCTTTGTATCAGCTAGAAGCGTTTCCTAAACATTAACCTGTGTTCTGTAACCTTTTTATGAGAGACAAAAAAATTCCCTAGAGGAAGAATACAACACGGTTTACCATCGCTGAGCCGTCACTTGTTAACAAAGGTAATTAACCTTCTCATTGATTGAGCTAAAGACGATACCAGACATGAGCCCCTTAAATCCCCGATTAGCAAGCATGAATCTGCCAGTATCGAGGTAAAACCAGTCTACTTTGTTACTTACGGTAATTGAAGGCTCAGGATCTCGAAAGATGATATGATACATCTCAGCCCTAAAATACCTGCATCAACTACCAGCTCCTCAGATTAACATAACATGGGATCGCGCGTAACTAGGTCTTCTTTTTAAACAAAAGTTTGTATCCATGGAAGCAAAATTCAATAGGGTCATTGTGGCTGTATGACGCATTACCTGAGAGTTATTTAACCATGTAAACTCTAGTCATTCTTTTCATTCTTCTTCACGGTCGCAAATTTCTCTTGTACTACCAATTGTTCCATAAAGGAGCTTGTGCTTGTATCTCTTCCCTTGATTTCAATCGCGAAGGAAATAATTCACTTCCTTTATCCTCCCTGCCACTCCGGTTAAAAATTTTAGTTCTTGTGTACCATGCTTGAGGCTTTATATCATTCCGGTATCTTGAGAAGATAGGACTCCATAATCATTTCTTCTAAACTAAAGTTTGTTTTTGTTAAACACAGGTAACATCTAAATGCCATGGCTTCCTGCCGACCATGGCGCATTAGATACGAAATCGTTTGCGTTTTTTCAAAGCAACGCTCTAAAATTCC
>OZ018332.1:65620789-65733289 GCA_963969495.1 Ceratothoa steindachneri | reverse complement strand
TATATAAGTTAAAATTTTAAATATGAATTGGCAATAGTTAAATTTGTTTTAATACTGAATCAAAAAAGTAGTTAATAAATTTAAAGTAGTTTTCAGAAATTATTTAAAAACTATAAGAGAAATTGACTTGGCAATAGTTAAAGATAATCAACTATAATAATAAATTTAAACATTTTTTTTAATTTTGTAAACACTGTAAGAGTAAAAAACATTTAATATAAATTGGGTTAATTTTGGTACTTACTAAAGTGGATCCATCCTAGAGAGTGAATGGTGGGTTTAACAAGAGGCTAGTATTTATAGGTTACAGTGACGCTTGGGAGAGAGGAACACCAACTAACCAAACAGTATTTAAAAAACAAACCAACTAATAAACTGTAGTTAAAATTAGTTAATTAATAAAGATATTGCACTTACATCTTTATTGAGTGTAGGTTTGTAGTATTCGATATATAAAGAGTAGAGAGGTCTTAGGCAATGTTGGTTGTTGTTAAAGGCTAATACTTGAAAATTATCAATAGAAATGTCAGTTTTACAGCTTATGGTGTGTTCCCTAATAGAGAACTTCTCCTTTTAATTTAAGATTTTGCTTGTGCGCCAACTAATCCCCATATGAGCATAGAACCTAGCTCCAAGAGTGCTGCCAATGTAAGAGGCTCCAGTACAACTGGGACATTTAAATAAATAAACATTATCACTGCGGAACTCCAAAGAGATAGGATCTTTACTGCTTAAAAAAACTTCCCATTGATAATTTGATTATAAGAACTATTTGAGGGTTGATTTGGGAAAAATATATTTTAAAAATGAATAGGATTTTTCTTTTAAAAGTATCGTTTAAAAAAATCCATCTCGACTCCTGTATAAATCTCTCGACCTTCAGTGGAGAGGTGGAGGGATTCTGGGATCAGTTTAAAAGCTTGGTAGATCGTTCTGACATTAACCCGGTTGACAAATTCAATTATTTAAAAATTCAACTATCGGGAAATGCACGGAAATTAATAGAATGTTTACCGAGTCAAGAGAGCAGTTGAGACTGTGCAAAGGATATTCGGATCAACTGGAGAATCCGCCGCCCAGATGTCTTGGGTGGCGGATTCTCCAGTTGAGTAATTCTGGGCGGTGGATTCTCTAGTTGGAACATTTCTGGCAAGGTGGATCAACTTGAGACTAAAGATTCTAAAGTTGACATCATAAATTTTTTTATTCATAATCTAATCTACATAAAATCCAAATGATAAGATGCCAAAAGTATAAAGCATGTGTTACTTCAATCAGAAAAGGATCTTTTTTCGAGAAGTCCAATTTGAAATTAAGTGTTTGGTTACACATAATGTATATGTGGTGCATCCAAGAAAGTGTACAAATTGCAGTTAATATGGTGTCGATTTGCGAAAAAACTGTGACTGTTTAAATTTTTTTCGTGAATGTGTCAAAAGTACTTTGAAGAGGCATCTCCAATTCAACTGGGAGGACCTGGAATCAATGTTCAAGCCGATGAATCCTGCTTTGCCCATAATGTAAAGCCCCACAGAGGACGAGGAAATGAAAAACCTATTTGGGTTTTTGGACTAGTGGACACTAGTTTCACTCCAGCTGTTGGCTACATGGAAATTGTTGAACGCAGAGATTCCATTATTCTTCTTGGAATAATCGATGCTGTTGTACGACCCGGTTCTGTTATCGCCGTATTCGACGAGATCTTGGACTTAAGCACAGGACAGTAAATCATAGCATTAACTGTGTAGATCCTCACACGGGTGTGCAGACCCAAGCTATGGAGTCATATTGGAATAAACAGAAACAGAAAATTAAACAAATTCGAGGTTGTCGAAGAAATTGATTAGCAACCTATTTAAGTGAAATGATGTGGCGAGATAGGTTTTGAACCAATGCTTTCCACTATTTATGCGAACATATAAGCGAACTATATTCATGATAGGTTTTTAGTTTGGGCAGTGATGTGAATGTGAAGTATGACTTTATGATTCTGAAAGATGAGCAAATGCCGTTTGTTTCTTCTATACAAAAGTAAAATCCTTCAATCTTTTATAATTATTTACTGTTTATTATGTTAGCTTACATATTTTATTTGTGTATAATAAAGAAAAACATTATTTGCTTTTTGCTTTTCTATGCCTTTAAACTATACAAGCTCGGGTGGCAGATTCTCCAGTTGAGTAATTCTGGGCGGCGGATTCTCCAGTTGGAACATTTCTGGAAAGCTGGGCTGCGGATTCTCCAGTTGATCCGGATATTCTTATAAGCAATTACGATAATAAAAAACGAGCAAACTTGGAAATAATATTACCCAGGTTAAAAAATACTAAATGTGATGTTGACGGTTGGGGAACAATGATAGTAGCGGTGGTAAAAAGAAAATTACCATTTTAACCTACAGAATATATCCAAAACCGAATGGATGAAGATTTTCTAGAAATAACCCAGTTAAGAGACGGATTGGGAAAACTAGTAAATCATTTAGGTTCCCATAAAACGGCCCTAACAGATGCTAAGTTGCCTTCTGCTACACGAGTAGCTAATATATGGAGTAGGCTAGAAGCAAAGGTATACGAAGTACATGAGGAAAATCTCTCATAAGTATAGATACTAAAGTAAGTTTACCCTCTAAAACTAAACCCGTAAATAATTTTAAGTATGTTTTCTGTCAAGGGCAACACACATCGGATCAAATAAAGATAGTCTCTCTCATTTTACCAAGTAAAGATCATCCCTTCCAAAGTTACATTAGTAAAGCTAATCCTTCCCAAGGATAAAATAAAAAAATTTAAAAAAATTATTTATGAACACATTTGTTAGAAATTTTATTTTAAAACAATTAAAAATTTTAAATTTTTTAGAGAACTCTAAAAATTAAATTTTAACTTAATTAAACAGTATTGGCTGGCAATCGTATCGCAAAAATCATTGAAAACATTGCATTTCTCTCCTACATCCTAGCATGCGTTTAATTCTTAGTTTGTGCTCATTCCACTAGCTTTGAAATGAGGATGTTATTACCTCGTATGCCTCCCATTTTACCAAGTAAAGGTCATCCCTCCCCCAATTAACCAAGTAAAGTTAATCCCTCCTTTTTGTCTTTGGAGGGACTATCTTTACTTGATCCCACAAATCTAATAAATGCAATGCATATAAAACTTATGATAATCGTATTGGTAGGATAAGATAATTAAAATTGTATAAGAGATGTAGCGGTAAATACCCTACAGAAAACTGCCGAATAAAACTCAATAAGTGTTTAAAGTGTAAAAAGGCGTTTCATCATTTAAATTTTTGTGGCGAGTTGCCAACCATTGAAGAGAGAGTTTGTGCTGTGCAGTCCTCAAGTCGTAAAATATCGACCGCGTTGCCAGTGGGGAAATGCACCATGAAGGCTAAGGGGCGAAAATATGCAGTTAAAGTACTGTATGACCAGGGTTCACAACGTACCTTTATCAGTGCAAATCTCGTAGCAAAATTGAATTTACAAATAAAGGAATGGGTAGAGTTAAGAATATCTCGGTTCACCGGTGAAATAGACAGTCAAAAGTATGGGAAAGTAAGATTGACTATTAAAGATGGGAATAAATTTGTAAGATTGCAAGCTGCTCTTATTGGATAGATTGCCCCGAAACATCAAGATTGATGGGTTGAGTAATTGTTTAACACACCTAGTTATGGGTGGAGTAAGGATGTCTACCATATTTTGGAGATTTGATAACAGATGTGGATTTATTGTTAGGAGCGGATCAGTATAACAAATTGGTAGAGGGAATGGTTAAACTGAAATAAATACAAGAGGAGGTTTAGTATTTTAAAGAAACATCCATAATAAATACGTGCTCCTTACTAAGGAAGCACAGGTAGCTTTAGTGACCAATATAGGTGTACCTCCAGCAAATAATTGTCCTGATCTGTCAAATTTGTGGAGGTTGGATACAATAGGGATTCAACCTGAAACAATTAGTTTTGAAGAACAGGCAGTGGTTGATCAATACAAAAATACAGTACAATTCAAAGAGGAAAAGTATTGGGTTAAACTGCCCTGGAAACCGGAACACCAAAACCTACCAAACAATTACAAATTACCTGAAAACAGGCTAAAAGCAAGTTTAAAGAAATTGAGGTCCAACGTTAACATTATAAAAATATATGATAATGTTATTAAAGAGCAGGTAGAGAAAGGATTTATAGAAAAGGTGACTAGTGCTGAAGTAACTAAAGACATGCTAACTTACCCCCACCTACCCGTAATAAGGGAGAGTAAAACTACTCCATTAAGAGTAGTATTCGACTGTAGTGCGAAACCCCTATAACTGAAAAATTAATGGACGTTCTGATTAAATTCCGGACAAATAAATATGCTTATACATCAGATATAAGTTAGGCTTTCCTTAGAATAGGATGGCAGGAAGATGATCGTAATTTTACGAGATTCATTTGGCCGAGTGATCCTTTAGAAAGAGATAGTCCAATGGATACTTATAGATTTAAATCGGTATTGTCCGGAGCTACTTGTTCACCATTCATGCTACAAATGGCATTAAGTCATCATTTGAATAATCAAGTGAAAAAAAGTAATATAGCTGAGAGCATAAAGTCGGCGCTGTATTGCGAAAATCTGTTAGGAACCGAAGAGGATAAAAGCTCATTAATTAAATTATATACTATTAGTAACGAGTTGTTGCAAGAAGCCAATATGCCGTTATAAGGCTGGACAACTTACTCGACACAGTTAAACAATATAATAGGCGACGATGGGGAGGGAAATTTTTCATTTCCCTCCCCATCGTCACCTACTATTCGGAATATATTGGAATTATAATAAGGATACTATATCAGTAAATAATGTTAAATGGCATGCAACCAGGAGTAAGGAACGTTCTAAGTAATATAAGTAGAGTATTTTATCCCTTGTGGTTGGTTTCCCCATTAATTACTCCCATAAAACAGCTAGTCCAGGTAACTTGGAGTAGGAAGTTGGGGTGGGATGAGGATCTTCCCATGGAAATTATATAGGTAATACTTCAGATTCGGGGCGTACGGTAGGTGGCGCTGTTAGTAGGCTACAATATATATCTTATGACGTCAGACGGTAGCTTCAGATATGACCAATCACGGCGTTATATATTTTGTTGTTTTGGGGATTTGTAACTTTTAGTCTGTATTATTTACTAAATATCGGCGCCTCTGCTCGTTTATAGTTTTTTCTAAGTTAGGTAAGGTTTCTTGATGTCTTTTATTGTTTTTTGTTTTGTTTTCGTATTTTTTGTTTGTTGCGAACGATAACAGCTTCTTACTGGCAATGTCGTAGCTTATAAATAGGATCCGTTTTGCAAATGTTTTCTTTCGTTATTGTGTTTTCGTGCTCTCCATGTGCTTCTTCGTTATTCGAATTCGGCTTTAGTTTGTATAATCGCGAAAAACTTTTAGATTATCTAGCGGCGCATAAACTAATTAAGAAACCTATAAAAGTAAGAATTGTTTGTTATTAGGTTAGGTTTTTCTGCCATTAAAAAGCTGTTGAGGGAAAAAAAACAGTAAATTCAAGGGGACTGCTCGTGGGGGAGATATCACTGCGGGGAGACCACCCTGCGATGATCCTGAGTTTCAATCAATTATATACTCGTATACAAAAAAAATATATCCCGTATCTGACCAATAAAAGGAAAATCTTTACCAGAATTAGAATTAACGGCCATGTATATGGCGGTTAAATTAAGTAAATATTTGGAAGAAATATTGAACGATATTAAGATACAAAGTAGTTATATTCGGTCGGACAGCGAAGTGTTTTTGCAGTGAGTAAGAAATTAAAATTGCAAAATAGTTTATGTACAAAATAGGGTAGTAGATTTTGGTCGTATAATAAATGTATCTATAAATACGAGTATCTACCTACAGAAAATAACCCGGAAGACATAATAACTAGAGAGATCAAATTTACCAAATTTAAAGACTCCCGATTATAGTTCCGAGGTCCGGAGTGGCTAAATAGTAAAGATAGATAGCTTCACCAAAAAGTTTGAGCCAGATGTCGATTCAGCGAAATCATTGTTAGCCGTGAAATCCGAGCCAATACAATATTTTCTCGATCTTAACAGAATCGGTAGTTGGAATAAATTGATGAGGGTAATAACTAAACTAGTTTTCACGTTTAATAATAAGATCAGTGGCGATAAGTTTAAATTTAATTCACAGCAGTATTTGGTGGAAAATTTGCAAAAATGTTTATTTAAGGAAATTTGTGATTATTTTAAAAATACAAAATTAAGTAAACCCCCTCATCTAGTTAAAGAGTTTAATTTATTTCAAAATTAAGGTGTAATACGATGTTGGGGAAGAATTAGTAATGAGGACTTGCCATACAATACAAGATTCTCGGTTTTTCTTCCCACCAAACATCATATAACAGATATCATTAATAACGCACACGAACAGATCATGCATGCAGGAGTTCAAGAAACTCCCCAAACGCAGACCAAGGGTCAAAAACGTAATAAGTAAATATTTTTTGTGCAGAAGGCTGGAGAAAGTATCATATCCCTATCCTAAATCTCCTCCATTTCCGAGAGAACGAGAGGAGGATGGTAAGCCCTTCTAGATAGTAAGAGTAGATTATAAGGGTGCTATCTCCATAGAAGATGAGGGTGGGAAACAAAGCAATAAAGAACTCCGGAAAGTTTATATAGTTCTTTTTACTTGTGCAGCTACTAGAGAAGTCCATTTAGGCTAAGCCATAGACATGACAGCAGAAACATTTTTAAATATATTTAGAAGGTTTGTGGCTAGAAGATCCTGTCCCAAAATTATTCTTAGTGATAATGCCACAAATTTTAAACTGGGGGCAGATCTGCTCATTATGATATTGGAGGATGCTGTAGAGAAAGAACTAGAGAAAAGAGAATGCGAATGGAAATTTATTCCCCCCGAGAGCGCCCTGGTTTGGAGGATTCTATGAAAGGCTTATAGATGTAGTGAAGGGATGTTTAAGGAAAGTGCTATATGGAAAATCCATTGATATGAATGATCTCCGTACTTTAATAGTTGAGATAGAATGTAGAGTTAATAACAGACCACTTACTTATACATATAACTTAAATGAGCCAGAAACTCTTACCACATCCCATTTAATAAATGGATGGCGTCTTAATTCCCTACACACAATAGCTACATCACCTCAAATAGAGGATACTACGTTTATGGAAACTGTTCCACTGAGTAGAGGATACTATAAGTTATCTAAAATTTTAAAACAATGCTTTCAACAGTATAAACAGAATTATTTAACGTCTCTCATGGATCGTGTAAATAATAAAGCTGTGAATGGTGGTATAAGTAGTGGTATTAAGAAAGGGAAAGTAGTGGTGATACACTCGGATAAAAACCAAGAGAATTGGTCGTTGGGTTTAATACAGGAATTACATAAGGGGCAAGTTGGTGTGGTAAGAACAGCAAAATTAAAAACTAGATTAGATAGCGTAATACGCATCATTAACAAATTGTATTCACTAGAAATTAGCTGTGATGATAAAATAAAAAAAAATGAATCGCCTAATACCAAACCCTCTGAATTAAAAAAATCTTAATACAGAACCCGAAACCTTTAATAAGAAGGGACCAGTAAGTACACTGTCCCAAGAGTCCAGTAAGGACAAAAGGAAGCAGCGATATGCCGCCATGAGGTCGCAACAACAGTGGCAAACACTGAAAGACCTTGGTGACATCTAACTGTTTCTTGCTCTGGAGAAAAAGGGTCTTTGGAATAATTCTTCCGTGAGTCTGTGGATCGTAAAAGGCGTGGAAATGACGGGGGAGAAGAAATAAAATTTTGTATTAATAATGTTAAATGGGTTCATATTAAATGGGATCAAAGATTGGATTAATGAAAAATTAATTATTGCAATGATTTTTATTCTTCTCTTCGGCCCAAGATGACGTAAATTTTTACTCCCGGAAACGAAAGTAAGTTCGGAGTAGTATTAATAATAATTTGGGTTAATAACTTTCAATAAGTGATCGGCGTTGCGTTTCACGAAAGTGTTTTGTTTGAGCTGCCACCTAGCCCAGCTCATGGTGTCCCGAGAACTATCTTTTTCTGCTACTACGATAAAAATAAGGAAATGATTGAGAGAATGACAATGATTTGGAGAAATGTAACTAAGTAGTGTGCTAATATCAACTCCTACTTTGGTTCTATCCACGAACTTGGATATAGAATAGATCAGTCCCTTGTAGACGATAGCCAACATTGGTTTAAACACTGAACCTTGAGCCACCCCACTACTCACTGGGGCTCACATCAAGGCTGCCCATTTGACCTTCACTCGCTGCCTCCGGTCCGTCAACCAGTTCTCAATCCAGTCGACTACCCTACCGATAAGGCCAACGGCGCGGAGTTTACTTATTAACCTGCAGTTGGACAACTTGTCGAAGTTCCTTTGAAAGTTCAAGTATAAGAAATCCTCCCCGAACACGACCCTACTCACTTAAAATACTAAAAAGAATTCTAGTAGAATTCTGAGACACGATCGGTTCTTGCGCAACCCGTGAGGGGAATCTAAGATCAGGTCGTGAAATTCCAATTGCTCAAATATGTGACCTGCGATTATGCTCACTAGCAGTTTACCCATGATGGACCTCAGACAAATATGTCAGTAATTTCCCAGTCTTGAGCTTTTTTTTCTATCGTAAAGATGTGTCACGCCCGTCATCATCCAGTTCCTGCCACCTAACCTCTTTCGAGCGAGTAATTGAAGATTATATTAAGGGTTGGTGCAATCTCACCGAAGAAGGCCATCTGGATCCAAAACTTCTGATTCAGATTCCCTAAGCTATTCCTTACTTCATCGCTATTCACAACTATTTCGCATAAGTTGTTCCCTTCTTCTATATGTACCCTATAGCTCGGATTGGGAGGGTCTACTTGCTTTCTAAACACGTAAGCGATGTAGTCATTCAACTCGTTGGTAATGTCCAGATTCTATTCCCGCAACACGCTATCGTCGTCTCTAAGAGGACGTATGAGATGGCGAACCTGTTTGTAGCTGTTGGCACGCAGGAAGAATTCTTTCGGCCTCACTTTGCAGAGGTAGCGAGAAGTTCCTCGCCGCAATTCGCTTGGGGTACTAGTGTTTTCGCTCTTCTATAATTCTTTCCCAACTAAGCAATGTATTCGCAACATCACTTGCTTTCTAGCTTCATTATGTCAATTTTTATTACGAATTGCCGAGGCAATGTTGCGATTAAACCAATTCAGTTGAGTGTGCCGCTCTCTTAACATCTTTGTACATAGAACGAACTGGACCTGCTGGACTTTGAAGTGTCATTGAAATCCAGCCAGTTAGCAGTGGCTCCATGACCACCTTACGTTCTCGCAGACCCATCGCGCCTCGAAGGACGTCGATGTTCGCTTGTCAGTAATAGGGTTCGTAGGTACCGATACAACCACGCATGTTTCAATGAGTGTGAGCAAAAAACATGATTATTATATGGTCGCTCCCACCCAAACACTACTCCAGGATCATTCTGCATATCATGTCTTCCTTGGGAATGAACACAAATTCAAGCAGGTTCTAACCTCTCTTCGGCTCCTTGACCAACTGTGTCAAATAGCTATTGTCAGCAAAGTCGACGAGTGTCTCCCTTCCCCTTATCCTGAATGCTCAATCCAGTAAATCCTACGGCAGGTATAGTTACCATGGTTAAACTTGGTCAAATATCCACTGTCTCGGCAAGTTTGGTGTACAAGTTTGAGTCTGACTCATCAAATTGACTTTCCGGCATCTACAACACTACCCACCAATATGGAAGCTGTCTAGGTTCACATCTACCCTTAAAACCTCGCGGTCAATTCTAACATTGTAGTCGACTGCGTTAAGGCAATTTCGGATGTATATCATTATTTCGATGCCTTCGCAGCATTGTCTCTTCCGTGGTAACGAAGCAAACAGGAGGTCACAAATTTTCTATCGACGTTTCAAATGTCTGTATAAAGCCAAGTTTCCAAGATGACTACAAAATATATGCAGCTTTCATTGGTCAGAATCCCCTCATTTCGTCTCACTTGTTCAATATCCACCTGATGTTAAAGAATAGGACTTTTAAAGGAACGGAGACTATTCTGCGCATTCCCTACCCTAAAACGTTTTACTGCAGTTTTCCAACGTATGGGCGGCGGGCGGTCTTGGCTCGAACGTCAGTTGCCCATGAGGGCTCGCATTGCTACTTGTCGCGCTTCCCTCCCTTATCGGATGTGCCTCGGTTTCTTTTTACTTATCGGAGTAGACTCCCACCTTAGTCTAGTCTCCGAGTTGCTGACTAGCAAGCCCAGTGATGACTTTAGCAGACGAGGGCCTTATTGTCAAATGTTCGTTCAGAGCCTTTTAACCTCGACTGTGGACACCATCCTCTAGTTACAGTTCGTCGCGTGCAAATGGAGGGTCAATAAAGTCCTAAAATTTCACTTTTAGCAATGCAGGGAGTCGTCCGACTCGCCCATTAATACCTAGAAGCTTGTTAATTACATGCCCACTGGTAAACTTTCCGAGTAATCTCCCTACCAGCAAGCCTTTTGTGGTTACTGTGCCAAGATTATCTACAATTGGCATTGCCCTCATCAGGAAGCATTCATTGCCTTCCGACCACACTTCCTCTTACGATGAGATTTTCCGCTCCACATCGAGAACCGGTGTTTGTATCATTTGTGCTTAAGGGATGGGATTTGTTTACTAGCCCTGGCATGAACCCGTTCTACCCGATCAATGTCTTTGCGCTTTCTTGATGACTATAATTGTACGGCGTACTCAGTTGTGGACGGACTAGAGAGTTGTACAAGTAGAGCGTGATCTCCTTTCTTCGTAACCGAAATTATATTTTTATAGACACCAGCAGTCTCGAGGCCCATTTCTCTACCTCGGTACATTGCCTTGATAAGTTCAGGCCACTGCAGATTTGCACGCCTTAATCTTTCTGCATAAAACAGATGTACGTGTTTGCAAATTTAGTCGACAACTTGGTTAGCTATTCTGTGTTTCGACTCACTAACACACGTTTACTTCTTTCGTCGGGAAGATAAAGGAAGAATTCGGAGGATCTTGCATTCTATTGTGTATCTTTGTGTCACTCTGTTGTTTAAGCGTTAGTATTTTTCTTCATATTCTATCCGATTTAATTAAGGCTATTTATTTTGTTATTGCGACCTTAATTAGTTCACTTTTACGAATCTAAAATTACAATTGATGGAGATTGTTTCTATCCGTTTTGTGCTCTGGGTAAAATTAACTCATACATATAGTTAGATTTGAACAGTATATCATTTAATACTAAGAACTGTAAATATTTAACCCATACATAATATAAATACTAAGATGAATGATTCAGCGTCTCTTTCCTTCTAAGGCAGTACCAAGCTTAAAACTCGCATTTACCATTGTATAAATTTGTGTAGTAGGAAAATAACTTCCTGCAACAAGAACTTAATTTTTTCGTAAAGGAACGTATCCTTTTCTTGCATCCATCTTTAGGCAACTGAATTTGCCAAATTTTTCTAAACATAAGACCCAATACAAACTTTTAAATGAGACAGAATGATCATAGAGAAAAAATATTTAAATCAGGAATAGAATTGTCACTTCTGACATTGGGAGCGTTTCAGAATGTCAAAATATTACCTTCTACATCTCTCAAAAAGTCAACTCGCAAATAAATCCATATTCGTTTCGGTGCCCTAAAAAATACACTCCCATTCGACTTTTGTATTAGTTTTTAAAACAAAATTGAGATTGAAGAATAAAACCCTGACATAACTTTCTTATGACAAATTTAATGTTTTATAGCAAATACAATTATTTCCTGTTGTAAAAGTTGCAGCTTTATAGTTCAGACCATGAATATATTTATTCATACTTACTTACTAGGTGGATTATTTATTGCCTTAATATCCTTTCTTGTTCCATAAATCTAAAATAGGCAAAGTTAGTAATATCAGTATTTGTCTCTAACCTATTTTCAATTTTTCGACCACTAAATTTACCCATTAGATTATTACTGCTAATCTGTCTCACTACATAAACGAACGTTTCATCTTAGTTAAATTCTGACTGAATTGCAGAGACACACATTGGGCAATCCAAAGTATACAACTTAAAACATGTTTCGGAGGCAACCAAGAACTTCCCAATTGCCCACTGATATCACACAAAAAACTAAGTAATATAGATGTTAGATTAAAGACCTTACATTTTAGGAAGGATATTGGTTCTCAAATAGATACAAGGTATAAAATAGACACTTTGGAAGTATGTGTGGGGGACACCAGCCACCGGCTTTCTCACAATCACGCGTGCCCTCCCGTGGGACCAGGTGAAAATTACGGCCAGGAGAAAAAACGAAGTGATCTTCCTCAGAGTTTCCCAGATAAGTTTTGCTAACTCCATTTTCTCTTTCCTCCAGAAGCAACTTCTATAAGACAAAAACTCTTCTTTATATTAAGGGATATACCTCACTCTACTAATTTGGGAAGCAATAAAACTGACTTGTGGAGAAGCAGAACAGGCCACTCGAATCAAACCATACTTCACCCAATTCCTTTCAGAGCAAAGAAAACTGGCTGGTCTCTGAAGAGGCATCATCATCTGTCGCTGGTAACCCAAGTAACGGTCTTCTGCTAAAGGACCTTTGTCATATAGTCTCCGCATTTTCAAGGCTACTTTCTTCATTGCTCGGAAAGAGTTTACACTTTTGTTTCTTCGTATAACTTCCTGAACTTGAAGACATTTAATTAATTTGGTGTGTTTACAAACCTTAAGAAAAGGTTAAAAATGATTATCAATTGTTATAATTATAAAGTTTTAACGATGCAAAAGTGAAGCGAATAGATTTTCGTTAGCAATTATTATTGAACAAACATTTCGCACTATTAGGGGGTGCTAAATTATTTGTATATTTAATTAGTATTGGTAAATTAATTATTTTCTGTAATAAAGCAGAAAATTAAATCTCGTTCCTCAAACCATTAATAGTTAGGAGTATGCATTCATTGTCTTCCAAATTATCTCAGTTCAGTAAAGCCCTGTTGTCTCGATATAATTTGAATGACAATTTGTAGCAGCAGGACTAATTGAAGTGAGATTGCTTTCCTTAAAATACTGAACTATGTTAATATTTTTGATGGAAGACAAGATGCCTGGAGACCCGCTCCTTCTGTTGCTAAATACTTGTGAAATAAAATCGATCAAGAATCACCTTAAAACCTTTAACTGAACAATGAAGCATCTTCATATATATATATATTCGTATGCCAACCATTTAGATTATTCATTCGTGTTGATTTCAGTGTTAATAACAAAGATTCAACAGAGGAGTTTTTCATTTTTATTGCTTAAACGGGCAGAAAACTACAAATTTACAATTTTATAAAATATGAAAATAAGATAGCATATTTGAATGTAGTAAGCTTTCAATACTGAGGATGAATGACTTTTTGTCTGTGAATTTACAACAAACTCAATCTTGTTTTGATTGTAACTGACAACGACAGAATTAAAGATATAGACGTTTAGATCAAGGTCACTCAATGACTCATGAGATTATTCAAATGTTAACTTGCGTGGCGTAAATTCAAGATGTAATCTCTTTATGTTTCTCTCTGTTTGGTTTGTGTAGTAACTTCATATTAAGAATACCACAATAATAATTAACTTAATCTCTAATTACAAAAATAAAAACCTCAATTTTAACAAACGGTTGAACGTTTGTTAAAGGAAGAAAGAACAATCCCCCGAAAAGTCAGAAAGTAGATGGACATTCTGATTTAAAGTCATATAATCATATTTATTTTCTTTTATATGTTAAATTTACTCTGTATGTCTTATATATGCTTTTAAACCTAATTGAAATATTTTTAACTATATGATTTCAAATTTATTGATGTTCGTGACGTGCTGTCGTAGTAGTTTGTTCTTTTCAAACTATACTTTTTTATCAGAACTTTGTCAAATTCTGGGCTTTGTTCAGTTCGACCACTGGCCTTATTTACATTAATATTTTGTTATTGTGTGGGGAAATTTTGTTATTTGGTCTGTAGATAAGCGCTGACACATGAAAGTATCTGCAACTACCCTGTAATTACCCTATAAATCGCGTTTAATTCTTATTAGGTTGCCTTATTAATGTTTTGTGGAAAACACTTGGATCGAGTCTACTTACTCGTATGAAGCAAGTCTACTCTCTTGGCATCTATCTTGAGTTAGTGGGTGAACCGGGATGGCAAGGAAATTGGATAGGCACATGGAAGGAATCAGGGGAAAGTTGAGTGGTTCTGGGGGCAACCAGGAAGGAGGCGTCGATGCTGTCACAATACATGTGAACAGAACCAAGCATCAAGTGTCTGCTGCACCATTGAATAAGGCTGATAACTAAGGAATTTGTAGTAAAGTTGTAACTGATTTTGATAAAGCTGTTTGTTACGAAAGTGGTAATGTATGGTACCATATCAAGTGCTGAAATATACCTGATGCAAGAGTGCTAAGAGTGCTATATTATTTTACGTTATTTTAATCTTTGAGGATTTCTAGTGCCAAGTGCAGCGTTTCGAGGATTGAATTAAATACTTCTAAAAAATATATCTTTAATTACAACATAAAAAAGTTAAATCAAAAGCAACAAACTATACAGCTATGAATTAAACGAGTTTATGTGAGACTTGCTAATTTAAACCAAATGAATATAAAGTAATGGTTTACTCAAAGCTCACTTTAATATTGAACGCTAATTGATACTAAAAAATAATGGAATTTCTTTACCTTTAAAACCACCACACATTTTTTATGTATACGAAATAATGTTTTTGCGGTTAGGCGCCTAGACGTGTTCACAGACACCCAAATGTTTGAGTGGCGCGGAGACGAGCTTGAAGCAACAGGTGATTTGGGTGCGGGAAACGGATAGCGTTAAGTACGTTGTCCTAGTCAGATGATTTAAACAACGGGACCGTGAAGGTATGCTTTTTTCAATCTTCGGGTTAATCTTGGAATGGTTCGCACTGACGAACGAGAGCCAACAAGTGAATCTTTTGACGAATGAGGGAGTTTGAGGAAGTTCACTTTGGGTATTCCTCAATGGCGAGGACTACTTCTGGTTTTTCTTGACGAGAGATGATTGAGATTAATCCTCAATACAAAAGCTAATTTCGGAGTGACCACCAGGAACTGGCTCAGTGTGAGCTTTTTCTCTGTTCATTCTTTAATTGCCGGGCACCGCGCCGGACTTCGTCGTGTCAATCACTGACTCGATCTTCCTCCTCCAAGATGCTAATTTTCGGTGGAACCACAAGGAACTGTCTCAGAATGAGCTTCTTCTTAAGTTCTGATTGATTTCCTTGTGGCCGGGCACTGCCACCGGACTTTGTCGTGTCGATGACTAACTCGATCTTCCCCGTTCTTCTCCAGTTATCCGCTAATATACTTCACCAACACACTGGGGGTAGGGGAAAGGGGCAGATGAGGGCTTAGTAACTAAGCCTCGCTCCTCAAACGGCTCTTCTCCTAGTGTCTTTCACTTAGCCTTAAAGACACCTTCTGGCTTTTGGTCACCGCTCCTCTAATTTCTCTATGACGCTAAATTAGATCGATTCGAAGACAACGGTCATGCCTGACGAACCTTGTGGAATTCTTTTACTTCGTCTTCAGTGAGCACGATCGGGACAAGGCGGTGGATGTGGTCTACTAAGACTTTCAGAAAGCCTTTAAATAAGGTACCACACCACCGCCTTCTCCGGAAAGTGCGAACGCTGGGCATAGATGGGAAAGTAGCCAGCTGGATAAAGAACTGGCTAAGTGGCAGACGGCAACGGGTGGTGCTAAATGGACAGGCTTCTGAGTGGGTGCCCGTTACTAGCGGGGTGCCTCAAGGTTCTGTCCTGGGACCACTACTATTCATCATCTACGTCAACGACATAAACGGTGACATGGTTGCCAAGATTTCTAAATTTGCCGACGATACCAAGCTTGGTATGAACGTTGCAAAGGATGGAAATACTGCCCGCCTGCAGGATGATCTTGGGAATATTGGGGAGTGGTCGGACACGTGGCAAATGCCTTTTAACGTGAACAAATGCAAATTAATGCATATCGGCCACAGAAACCCCAAATCTCATTATATCCTTAAGGGCACTACTCTTGAATCGAGTGACACTGAGAAGGACTTGGGTGTTACTATCACTAGCGACCTCAAGTTCTCGAAACAGTGCATCGAGGCAAAGAAAAAAGCCCAAAGGATGTTAGGCTACATAAAGCGCCAGTTTGGATATCGGAACAAGGAGATTGTACTGTGTTTGTACAACTCACCTGTCCGACCGCACCTGGAGTACGCCATACAATTCTGGAGTTCTTCATTTCGAAAGGACATCGTGAGATTGGAACGCGTGCAAGCCATGGCAACAAAACTGATTCCCTCTATGAGACATAAAAGTTATGAAGATAGATTAAAGGAATTATATCTGTTCTCGCTGGAAACCCGTAAACTGCGTGGTCAGCACATGAAAGTTTTCAAAATACTTCGAGGGTTCGACAATGTTGACTACAGGGATATTTCCACACTTGTTGAGAGCAGAACAAGAAATAACCGCTTTAAACTTGAACTGAAGCGTTACAACCGCGATCTGTGTGGAAACTTTTCACGTACAGTATCTGCGGTAGTTGGAACGCACTTCCGGGGGAAGTTGTCAACGGTGAATCTGTTGACCATTTCAAGTCAAGACTACACAGGGTCTTGAAAAGTGGCCGTTTAAGGACATAAATCATTTGAGCAGAGATGTGCCCGCTCGACTGCTAGTACAAAGGTACCCTCTTTGAATGGACCGTAAGGTCTTCTAGGGTACTTTCTTTCCTTGTTACTCCTTGTAACTCTTAGGGGAAATAGTGCCAGTTTAACCAATGGTATGCTCGCTGGCCCAAAAATCTGATGATTCGTGCATCTCGTGGTTGGATGAGGCCTTCTGGTGGTCCACGAGTCGAGGGGAGAGAGGGGAAGAGGGGTAAGTAATCAGGTTACGCTGCCAAGCGCCAGGACGTTGTGGTGACCGAACAGGGCCCCTGTTTTCAGGGTGGGATATCAATTTCTCTAAATTCCTCCCTTCGAAGAGGTTAATGGAGTGGGAAACTCCAGTGAAAAAAATACAAACATAACCGACAAAAGCAAACTTACATGTCTTAGAACATAATACTGATTCGTACCGTTAGCTGGGTCAACCATCCTATTAACTTAAGTTCCTTTGATCTCAGGCGCACTTGCGCGCGCGTACAAAGACAGGTGATCGACATAGGCCTCGCGAGCCTACTGGGTACGTCTCTTAACACCCCATTTAACAGAAAAACAAAAAAACCCAAATCATCGATTACATAAAGAAAAAAATGAGCCTGGTTCTTAAGGGGTATCTAGCCAGCTACTTCCTTACACCTTTAAATCTTAAGCCCTTTAAAATATACACAAACCACGAACAAAGAAATTGATCTTAAAAGCTGTTGTGGTTATTGAGTCTACCCAAGTATGTCAAAAACTGGTGATGGAATTCCAACGTACTTGTACTACCTTTTGGGGGGCAACTAACTAACTTTAATCTCCATCCTATGGCTAGGGCGGCCTGTTTTTAATGATTCGTGCATCTCGTGATTGGAGGAGGCCTTATGGTGGTCCGCGAGTCAAGGGGAGAGAGCGGGGGAGGTAAGTAATCGGGTAAAGCTGCCAAGCGTCAGGACGTTGTGGTGACCGAACAATGCCTCTGTTTTTAGGGTGAGATATCGATTTCCCTACACAGTGTACAAGTACATGATGAGGGCTGGGAGGCAGCTACAGTGTTATTGTCATAATTGTGAGAAAGGTTATGCCAAGAATTGTAATAAAATGTAGAAATTGGAGAGACTGAATGAGGAATTGCAACTGAAACATGTGGGTCTGGCCAGGAAGTCAAAATTAAATAAGTTGGTGACTTAGTTGAACAGATAAATAATAAAGAAAATGATTTGTACAATATATTTGAAGGTCTTCAGACTTAAAATCAGGCTATTGATAGGAAAGTTGAAGATATTAAGGGAAGACTTGAGCCATTGGAAGTAAATGCTAACGCAAAATTTGATGTAGGGGTTAAGATAAACCATAAGGTTCAAATGATTGAAAATTCAATAGCTCATCTAGCTCAGGATGTAGGTAGTGATGTGAATTACCATAAACTTAAGGTGAAAGATATGGCATGTATGAAATCTACTGCATGGGCTATTAAGGAAAATGTGATTGATCCTACATATGCGGAAATAACGAAAAAAGAAAAGAATTTATTAATTTTAAAATCTTGCAAAGGTGGTCTCAAGGCCAGTGAGAAAAAGATGGAGGTAGCTAGTGTATTCAAATCAATACCAGTGATTAATACGTAGTTCACGAGAGGAGGAGATATAGTGCTAAACTTTAATGATGAGGCTTAAATGAATGAAGCAGTAAATAAAATTGAGAATGGTAGTGGCCTTGAAATGCATAAAGTTAAGAAAACTCTAACTAAACTCATCATATGTAAGGTCTCAAAGGAGGAAAGCGAAGATGAAATTCTGGATTACTTAATATGTAAAAATGATTATGTAAATTGTATTGATGATATTGATGGAAAAGTTGACCTAGTAGCAAAGAGGCCTGCAGCAGGGAATACTGTATGTCAGAGAGAGAGAGAGAGAGAGAGAAAAGTCACCCCTGGTCGACCCTTTTTAATCCACGCTAACGAGGTGCAAAATCGCGAAGGCCATGATGGGCTGGAGGCCCGACTTCGCGGAAGGGTCCCTGCCGGGGATTATCCTGCGATGGCATGGATCGGCAAAGTCCACCTCGTCCGGCAAAGCATCTGTCAACTGGAACCTTCCCACTTCGGGCGCGGGGAAAATCCCCTCCGTCTCACCACTATAAAATGTCCGACGCCAGACTTGGACGGCAGTAATCACCTGTGAAGAAGTCAGAACCCCCAAGTCCAAAGCAAGCAAGAACAATTTTTTTCCTAACAGTGAAAACAAGTTTGTCAAGGTGACTGCGCCCACAAAACCCAAACCACTCTTCTCGTTGGACCACCGTGATGTCAATCCCTTTGCTGTCAAACCCCATGTTCATCGTTCCCCGGAAGGACCATCGTTTGTTTTACCTGTGGAGTTGAGGGTCACGTAAGAACCAATTTAGAAGCACTTCTCAACAGGTGCACCAAATCAGTGCCACTTCTGCGCCTCCACCGTCGCGAAATGAAGCTCGAACTTCTTCAAACCCACCGAGTACCGCTGACCATCATGTAAACTTTTTGTTTGATAAAAATACATCTGGGGCCCTCCAATTAGAAACTGAAGAAGTGAATGGTTGCTGGATATTCACCCTCGTCCGTGATACAATGTTCACGTGAATGTTTGTTTCAGATGAACTACTCCCCCCCTGTGGCTTCGGATCACGATAAGTTTGCCGTAGTGCATGATTACTTGAGGCGCACCAATAAATTCCCCATTGTTAATTGTTATATTGAGTGCGAATATTTTACTGGTTGGGCTGAAGTCGTTGCAGCCCCCATCAAGTTTTGTGCGGTCTTAATTGGTCAGTCCCTCCGGGTATCTCCCGCCTCCGTGGCTCAACCCGTTACTACCCTTTACCACTCGAAGAAGGAACTTCAAGCCCCTACACTTTTGGAACCCCCGTGTGCACCAGGGTACGATGAGCAGTGACTTTGGTAAAAGTCAGAGAGATGCGTTTCTCTTCGCCCCCTGTGGACAGGGGCTCAGAATAAAACGCGGGAAACCATCAGAGGAAATAAGTTGATTTCCTTCCTCATCAAGAACGACCTTCTCTATGGCGTGTGCACTAAAGAAAACGACACCGAGTAGCTCACACTATGTGTATCTCGCTTCCACATCCCTCAAATTCTTTAAACTGCTTACGATAGTCTGTTTGCTGGCCACTTCAGCAACACGAAGAGCGCCAAAAGCATGTTCAAATATTTTTATTGTTAGCATTATATAATGTATTCATTTACATTTTAGTATTTAACTTTGTTTGTAAGACGTCTCAGGTCTGTCACACCTCAGGTTCCAGCAGGAGTCAGCCAGCATAGCAGCGCTCTATTTTCCCTTATACCTTTTTTCCATTGATGCTATATTTTGATGAAACCTCTCTCCATATTCATCACTCACATCTCCTGCTCTCTCTGGGAAGAAGGACAGATGAGAATGAAGAATGCATCCGAGATCTTGGTAGCACTTGATTAGGCTCTGAAATATACACTCTCAATGGGCCCTCTGGTGCTTTCCCAGAAGTCCTTAGCATGTATCTTTGAATGCATGCCAGGCTGCTAGCTCAGTTTCATCAATTGTTGCCTCGAAGTCCTCATCAGCAATAACTTGACAAATCTCAGGGCCTAAGAATATGCCTTTTTTAATCTTGACATCACTTATTTTAGGGAAGATCGCTTTGAAGTACTAGAAAAATAGCTTGTTTTATTGCAGTGCTTTGCTAAATTGCTCATTAGGCCTAGCTTTATATGCAGTGGTGGCAAAATAATTGATCTGGATACATGATATATTTCCTGCCTTTTTTGTTGCGACCTACTGTACAGTGAAATAAGATAAAATCAGCCTAAAAATTTGTATTACTGGCTGTGATCACTGGCAGAAATAGTAGAAGTACAACATAATATTTATTTTGATCTATTTAATTTATACATCTCTTGAAAATATATTAAATACCAGGAAAGAAAACGTATTGGATTCCAACATTTAATATCTGTTAAGCAAAAGTGGCAATCCGTTGAATGGCCCTTTGGCTCCCTCCAGACCATTGGTACACGAAACATGAGGTCAGGCCCTTTGCCTTTCACTCAGGCAGAAAGGAAACTTGTACACCTGACACAACATATGTGAGGTGCAATTCAACGTTGAAAAATCGAAGTGTTTAGCTTCTGGGGGTGGGGGTCGTATTTTAAACATAGTTACATGGTAAGAGATTTAGGTCTCTTAATTTCGAGTAATCTAAAATTTTCAAAACAATGCACAGTAGCGTCATTAAGACCAAATAGATATTGCAATAAGAGAAAGTGTTTAGCGACGAGGGACAATATAAATTCCTCAAGACGCCTGATAGCTGAAAATGATTATTTCTCTTGGCACGGATGAAATATTCCCACTAGAAATTGTACTTTTTTTACGGTGAACACGAAGGATAGGGACACGTTCAAAATGAAGGCAATCTCCTAGTCGATATCGTGTGCGGTTAATGCGACGAGCATGACATAACTTTTCATTTCCTAATCAGATTGGCAACTATCATGTTATGGCTGACAGAGTGAGATGATTAAATACGAGTCCTTTAAGTCTTGCTTTAAGGCTTGCTAAATTATAAAAAAGTTCTCTTGCTCATACAGTAACTGTGGTTACAAATCAAATTAAAGAATCAATTTAGAAAAATAATGCATATTTCAAAAGATTTAGCTGTGGCTCAAAAGAGTTTGTAATAGTTTTAATAATTAGTTTAAGCAGAATAAAAAAAAAAATTTCAATATAAATAATTTATTACACAGGCCTTCGTTTGAAAAATATTTTTGCTCCTCAAGATTTCTTTGTGGTTTCTTAATGAATCAAACCTTCTGAGATTACCTCATTTTTCATGAAAAAAAAATCCAAAAACCTTTATCTATCTAATAATGTATTATTATTGTTATATCCTAGAAACAGGAATAAACGTATGTAAACTATAATCCTTTTAATATAACAAAAAATTAAAGAATGCAACATAATAAAGAAAATAATTCTAATTTCCAAGAAAAGAAGCCCTTGACGATTTTCGTTTGTGCCTCTCATCTGGTGCATCACGCTTCAAACATCAACAGTAGTCAGCCAGCATTTTTACGTCCAATTTACCCTGGTACATGGATTCCATTGTTTTTATGTCCTGGTGGAATCTTTCCCCCTCTTCTTCGCTGTAATCCCCGCAGTTGTGTGAAAAATAATCCAGATGAGACTGTAAAAAGTGTATCTTTATAGACATTCAAGCTCCCAAATGTTTGAGACTTGTTAGGAGCTGATTGACCAGGGCACCAGACTCTGGGCTTCTTTTATTGCCTAGAAAATTGTTAACTAGAGCTTTGAAAGCTTCCCAAGCATCTTTTTCTATGTCCGTCATTGATGCCTTAAACTGCTGATCTCTCATCAAGTTCCTGATCTGAGGTCCATCAAAAATTTCCACATGGAGCATAGCGTCACTGATTTGTGGAAATCTTTGAAGAAGAAATTTAAAATCTTGGCCTTCTTTATTAAGGGATTTGACATAATTTTTCATTATGCCAAGCTTTATATGCAGTGGGGGAAGCATTATTTTGTGAGGAGGCACTAAAAGTTTAGCTATCACATTGTTTGATACAATTCTAAATGCCTCTCGTGGAGGCCAAACCTTCTTCTCATAGTGCATACTATCTGCACGACTGTCCCTTAAACATAGGAAACAGGGATGCTTCGTGTAACCAGTTTGCATCCTAGGTATAAGAGACACTACCTGAAAAGTAATTTAGCAGCGTATGTAAATTCAAAGTGTAAGATTTCTACAAACAAATTCAAAGTAATATTTCTTAAAACAATAAGAATATAAATATGTAATGAAAAATCCTGTATGCTGGTGCATTAAATCATTGTATTGGAGCTAATTGGATATATGTACATCTTACTTTGAGTTTATTGAGTTATGTTTTATACCTTCTCAATTAGGATAAGTTCCCCATTAACCTCCAAAAATATAACTAAAAAATGACTCATGATTTCCAGATTTGCATTCTTGTAAAATGTAAGTTGACCAAAAGGTGTATACAATATTAACAATTAAAAAACAAAATGTTAATATCAAAGAGCTTAGAAATGCCAAATGTAAAATGATCTTACCTTTAAGTCACCAAATATCCTCCAATTGTGGGTAGATTTATTTATTGCATCCAGTAATTTTTTCATATTATCATAACTTTCAGTAAGTTGGATTGAATGGCCTATAGGAACGTAAACTACGAGTATCTTGTTAACAATATTCAGTAACACAGCTTTTAAACTTCTACTGGAGTAATTTATGAAAAGTTCCTATTTTAATGGGTTGTAGGGAATTCCAAGGGCCTCAACAAGTCCTTTAATATTGGCGCAATATACTAAAGAGCTGGAAGAATGCTGTAAAAATTAGCTTCGAAACTTCTTTTCTCTATTTCTGTACCAAAGAAATGTTGTTTCTTTAGCGAGAAGATTACTTTCACGAAGTCGAGAGCCAAGAAGTTGTGCATTCTCCTTTGAAAGCCTCGGATCCCTGGTCAGGTCATTTAAATGACCTTGAGTGAATGATCTTGCGACTATATCATGCGTTGAAACCTTATAAAACTCAGATGTGTCATAATCTTGATCAACTTCCATATTAATCTCTTCATGGACCTCTATATGTTCAGGAGGAGAAGGTATAGGAATTCCTGGACCATGGGGCAGGGATTTGATGGCAGAAGGAACATCCGGATATGCCACACTTTGTTTTATTCTTTTTATTTATACCTGTTGAAAATATAACTGCATATTACATAAAATAATTGATTTGAGGTTGAAGATGGTACATAAATGTTTAGTAAAATAAATGTTCATGTTGAAGTGAACTATGTTAGTTTTTAATTTTATGCTAAGTCTATGCATAATAATGACATTTTCAGGAGCAAGTATAATACAGAAATCTTAAAAATACTTGATACAATGCTCACCTTTAAGATTGGTCATGCAAAAATAGCAGTCCGTAGTGTGGTCCTTGCCCTCTACCACACTATGGGAAGATCAAATGAGAGAGACTTCTGCTCGCCCTGACTCCAGCGTCTTAAAATTATGTACCATTCCTTGCAGCAGATATGTGGTGCAAAACTTTTTATGTTTATCTGTTAGCCTTACTCCAAGATATGCATGATACAAAGATTTAGTTACAGGAGAGATTGTACATTGATGCTCGGGAAAAGTCACTTTGCCGCAAACATAGCAAAATCTATCGGAGCTATTCTTACATTTTCTGTTCATTTTTAACTTAATCACTATTATTATCATTATTATTATTATAATGTTAAGCAAGTTCTAACCTTAAAAATTATAAACTTATTAACATACGAGGAGCATTCAATAAGTTTTGAAATTCGGATATAAGGAAACTAGATATGAGGAAAAGTGTTTTATTATTTTTCAATATAACTACCTTCGACTTCAATGCACTTGCGCCACTTGTCCCTGAGGCTTCGAATTTCCGACAACCAGAAATCTCCCGACTGCTGTTCAATCCACTCCTGGACGGCGAGCTGGACATCTCCATCGTCCCCAAATCGGCGTCCACACAGTGCAGTCTTGAGCTGGCGGAATAAAAAGTAGTCGCTAGGGGCCAGATCTGGACTGTAGAGGCGATGGTTGAGCTCTTCGAATCCGCACTCGCTCAGGGCAGCTTGTGCAACTCTGGCCTTGTAGACTTTGGCAACGTTAAAGACGATCATATGGCGTGAGGTTTCTAGGAACCCAACGGGCAGAGACTTTAGTCATGGCAAAATTGTCGTGGATGATGTTGATAACACTATCATGTGATATTACAAGTTCTCGCTCGATTTCTTCGACCTTCACCCATCGATTTTCGAGGATCATCCTCTCCACACGGGCCACATTCTCCTCGTTGGTCACGTGTGACGGGCGTCCTGGACGGGGGTTATCTTTAAGGGACTCACGACCATGGCGGAACTCCCTATTCCAGCGAGCAATGGTTGCATAGGAAGGGGTGGTGTCGGTATACACTGCAATCATGCGTTCATGGATCTCTTTTGCATTCTTACCTTCCTTGGTCAAAAATTTTATCACTGCGCGGTGCTCAACCTTCTCTATTGTTGAAAAATTTGTGACATACGATCTGCGATCAGCTACTGCTTCTTAAATAGACGTGGCAGGAGCATGCGGCTGCAGATCCTTACTTGTCATAACTTGTCCTAACACCCCCACAAACAGCCATCTTCTCCAGGATTCAGATGAGGAAATAGCTGGCATACTCAACGACTACTTCTCTTCGGTGGTTTTCACGACGAAAAGGGACGGAGAGATACCCAGACCACCGATAGTGATAGATTGTGAGTTAGAATCACTAGAAGCAATAAGTACAACTTCCAAAGAGGTTGCTAGGAGGCTAGGGAACTTAAATGCGTATAAATCTCCAGGTCCTGATGGCTTCCTGCCAAGAGTGCTGTTTGAGGTGAAAGATCAGGTGAGCACTCATCTTTCTGAGATCCACACGAAGGGGGATCGTGGCACCGTAGTAAACTATCGACCAATAAGTCTCACTTCAATCGTGGGTAAAGTACTAGAAGGCATCATATGGGATAGGATAATGAATCATTTAGCATGGGTTCCGAAGAAAGCGCTTGTGCCTCACGAACTTGCTTGAATTCTTCCACGGGATAATGAGTGAGTTTGACAGAAGTCAAACGGTGGACATACTTTTTTCGGATTTCCAAAAGGCTTTCGATAAAGTCCCCCACTGCAAACTGATGGCAAAAGTACGTGCCCTGGGAATAAGAGGAAAGGTCGCAAAATGGTTAGAAAGTTGGTTATCGGACAGGCAACAGAGGGTTACCATCGGAGGCCACACCTCTCGGTGGTCGTCAGTAACGAGTGGAGTCCCACAGGGTTCCGTTCTAGGCCCTCTATTATTCATCATCTACATAAACGATATAGATGAAGGACTGGTGAGTCGTTTAGCGAAATTTGCCGACGACGCAAAACTAGGAGCAACGTAGTGAATCCCGAAAACCTCAAGATGTTGAGGGGTGACCTACGCATGATCGGTGAGTGGGCTGACAAATGGAAGATGCCTTTCAACTTTGACAAGTGTAAGGTGATGCACATCAGAATGCGAACCCCCGGTCAGGCTACGAGCTACAAGGTATGCGTTTTGAGTCTACTGATGTCGAGAAGGACTTAGGTGTGCTGATTAGCAGCGATCTCAAATTCTCTAAGCAGTGTTTATAGGTGGAGAAAAAGGCTCATCGCCTTTTGGGTTACATAAAGAGGCAATTCAGCTTTCTAACAAAAGAGATTGTTTTACCTTTTGTACAACTCGCTGGTGAGGCCTCACCTAGAGTACGCTGTTCAGTTCTGGTCTCCTCATTATCGAAAAGACATCGATCGTCTGGAAAAGGTGCAAGCCAGGGCCACGAAACTGATCCCATCGCTAAGGAACAAGACATACCAAGAAAGACTGCAAGAGCTCGATCTCTATTCGTTAGAGACTCTAAGACTGCTCGGTCGTCTAATAGAGACTTTTAAAATCTTGAAAGGATTTAAAAATATCGACTCCACCAAGTTCTTTACCCTTAACCGGAATACGACTAGAAATCACGGATGGAAGGTGGAGCTGCCCAAATTCAATACCATTCCGGTGGGTAAGTCATTCACATTTGACATTTGTGACACATGGAATAGATTACCAGCGGGAGTTGTTGAGAGTAGCAGTGTCGAACAGTTCAAGAGTAGACTTGACAAATTGTATTTGAAATCTTGATGATCTCATAGCAAGTATTAGTACGTGCTAAGAATCGAAACCGCAAAAAGTGCCTCCTCGACATGGGCCGCAAGGCCTTTGAGGTACTTCTTTTCCTTGTAACTCCTTGTAACTCTTTCTCTCTCTTTATATTAATTTGAATTTACAATAAACCTATTAAGACGAAAAAAAAATGCCTGAAGCCCAAAGATTAATAGCGTTTTGCTTTAAATGCAAGACAATAAAGTGGATCATAAATTTCCCCAAGCAATGCTTGGAAGAAATTATAGCCCAAAGTATATGCCTTTTTTGTAAAATGGCTGAAAAACTCGAGAAAGAAAAGAAACATTTAAGGAAAATTATTCATGACTTGGCCAACAGAATAACTGCATTAGAAACCAAAAGGTGTGACTGTGCTATCGATGAAAATCAAATAACACGCTTCGAACAAAAAGTGGTGAAATTAGAACAATCTGTACTGCTTTTAGGAAGCAAAATTGAACATAATAACGTTAGAGAAGAGGACTTCATCGCAGTCACTAACAAACGAAAATTTAGACCCAAACCAAACACGAATACACCCATTGAATTGCAAAAAAGGTATTCAGAATTAAAAGAAGATATTTATTTATTTGGAGACTCCTTAATCAGAAATCAGATTGACTACTTAGGTGCGAAAAATTCTAGAAAACGTAAATTTAGGTGTTATCCTGGAGCTAACATCAAGAAGATAACCCAAGAGATAGACAACCTAACTTTAAAAAATCAAAAGTGTTCAGTAATAGCCAATGTTGGAAGTAATGATGACTTTTGTAAAAATAATTATGCTGGAACTGAAGAGATAGTTGAGGACTATACTACGCTCGTCAAGAAAATCAAATCTAAGACTAAAAGAGGCATGGTAATCGGCTTACTACTGAGATTAAATTCAAACAGAAAAGCGTTCAGTCGAGCAATTGTCATTAACGATCGCGTAAAGAAGATATGTGTAAATAAAAAATGTTAAATTCGTTGACTTTTGGCAGAAATTTATCCAAAAAGAGGCATACTTCCACCATGATGGAACGCATTTTAGCCTAAAAGGAAAAAAGGAATACTGAGAATTGCTCCATCTAAATTTGATAGAACTTCTAGAGTAACCTAGTATCTCCTCAGAACCCCAGGAAAACTCGGAAAGCGACTTTGGTGTAGCATTAGAAGTAAACGGATAACTTCACTCAAAGCCATCTTATTTAATGCCAGATCGATCAGGAACAAATTATCAGAATTCAAAGCATTAAAAAAATATGATATAATAAGCATCTCCGAGACGTGGATCCACAGTCATTCGAGGGACTATTTCAGTGAATTTCATTTGCAAGGCTACAAATTATTTCACAAAGATAGAATTTATTAGGAAGGAGGAGGAGTACTCTTATATATAAGTGAGGACCTTCAGCCTATTAATTGCAATATAGATACTAAATTTGAACTAAGAGGAATAAAACTAAATATAAACAAATGTTTGCATATATATTTAGCCTATAGAAAGCCACACCAATCAAATAAAACAGACAATCGATTTTATGAATTTTTGACGAGCGTTAGTAAGGACAGATTCACTCTCATTATTGGCGATTTTAACTGCCTCCAAATTAATTGACGGACAAAGAATTCAGATTCTGAAGGAGAAAGATTACTAAATTTCATAGATGAAAATCTGCTTACTCAATGGGTCACTGAGCCAACAAGAGGATAGAATATATTAGACTAACTCTTAACTTCAGATAATGAACTTATTTCAAACGTGAGCGTAGGCGATCAACTTTGCAGCAGCGATCATAACCTAATCAAATTTGAATTCAATTTACCTCACAAAATAATTGTAAGAAGTACTACAAAATTAGACTTCCGAAAGGCTAATTTCATAGATATAAAAAAAGTAGCAAAAAATATAAAATAACTGGTAGAGACATAAATGAAACATGGAATGAATTCAAAAACAATCTTTTAAGGAAACAATCCCAATTCATTCCTCTAGCAGTCAGAACAAGTGGAAAAAATCAAAATCCTAAATGGTTGACAAATGAAATCAAAAGATACATAAATAAAAGAAACGAGTCTCATAAGATGATCAAATTAAACACCTCAGAAGCGAATAAGAAGAAATATATTGACCTCAGAAGAAAAGTAAGGGCTGGAATTAAAAAATCAAAGCGTAACGAGGAATTAAGAGTAGTTTTAAACTGTAAAGAAAATCCCAAAGTATTCTTTGCCTTATTTAATAGTAGAAAAACAATAAAATCAGTATTGGCTCAATCAATGATCGTCACAATAATTTACAACGTAGAGATAAAGATATGGCCACTGCACTAAACGAGTATTTCACATCAGTTTTCAACAACGAGACCTCAAATCATAATATCATACCATATAATGAGTAATTAGGCACTGACACACTAGAAATGTTGAAATGCACGAGCAACGATTTACGAATACGAATAGATAAAATGAATAAATTCAAATCCCCAGGACCCGATAAGATAGTGCCAAGAGTAATCAGAAAAGTAAAACTAGTACTGTCCCTCAAGATTGGAAATTAGCCAATGTAACGCTAATATTTAAAAAAGGACGTAAAAAGCTGGCATGCAATTATCTACCTATAAGTCTAACATCAATAATTGGCAAAATGCTCGTGAGTATTATTGCAGAAAAAATAGTAAGCCATTTAGAAACCAATGAATTGCTAAAAGACACGCAACACAGATTTAGGAAACCCATCTTGTCTTACAAATTTATTAGAGTTCTTCCATTACATTAACACAATTCATGATAGTGAAAGATCTGTCGACATTCTGTTTTTGGACTTTCAAAAGGCCTTCGACAAGGGGCCACACAGGAAATTAATGTCTAAAGTTAGAGCTCTAGGAATACGAGGTAAAATAGCAAATTGGATTGAAGACTGGCTTAGTAATCGTGATCAATGAACAAGAGTCTGAATAGATACCTGTGAGTAATGGTGTTCTTCAGGGATCGTTCCTGGGATCCTTGCTCTTTATTATTTATGTAAATAACATACACGTGGGATTGATCTCTAAAATCTCCAAATTCGCTCACGATTGTTAACTGGGTAAAAGTATAATTACCGAGCAAGATATAGTAGATTTTCAAAAGGACATTGATCACATAGCCGAATGGTCTGAAAAATGGAAACTTCCACTGAATCTTGAAAAATGCAAAGTGATGCATGTTGACCACAAAAAAAATCCGCAGGCAGAATACAAACTCCTTGATAAAACAATAGCAGAAACAAAAAACGAAAAGGATCTCGGTATTTGTCTGTCAATTAACCTCAAGTTCACACAACACGGTGTCGACGTAGATACTTGGTTACATTAAGAGACAGATCAGTTATTAAAGCAAGACTGTATTAATTAACTTTTACAATGCCTTAGTAAGACCACAACTAGAATAATGTGACCAGGTGTGGTCGCCTTTCCTCAGAAAAGATAGAGAAAGATTAGAAAGAGTGCAAGCTACGCCTATGAAAATGATACCATCATTAAGAAAATACAGTTATGATACACGGCTGGAAAAGTTAAATCTTTACAAATTAGAAACAAGACGTATACGAGGTCAACTAATTGAAGTATATAAAATCTTAAATGGAATCGAAAATGTGGACTACTCCATCTGGTTTGAATTCAATAGAAATATTACACGTAATAACAGCATGAAGCTCGTTCCGAAAAAGTACAGACTCAATGTATGTGGAAATATTTTTTCGTAGAAAATTGTAAATGTAGGGAATCAGTTGTCAGTAGAGGTTTTCTCGAGTCCCATCGTTAACACATTTAAAAATAGATTAGATAAAGTTATAGGACTATTAACTATTAAATAGTACTTGTTGATAAATATTTAAAAATCTTTACTATTAAAATTTCTGGTTGAGCTCTATATTTCAATTGAACCGGGTATCTTTTTGGTTTTCCATACCCGCGTGGCGGGTGGGGAGAGACTTTAACTTTACTGTCCTTTTGTCTCCAACTCCTAGATTTTTTGTATATATAATAGAATAGGGAAACAAGCATCTTCTCGGCATGGATCGAAAGGTCTTTTAGGGTACTTAATTTCATTGTAACTCATTGTATCTCTCTCTCTCTCTCTCTCTCTCTCTCTCTCTCTCTCTCTCTCTCTCTCTCTCTCTCTCTCTCTCTCTCTCTCTCATGCGGGAAAGCGAAAAAGACAAACTAATTGTCTATCAGGTAGGAAAGGATGCATGTGATTTGTCCTAAAATGAACAAGCACTTATAATTGGTTCAAACCAGAGTACACGCTTGTGATTGGTTGTGATTGGTCATCGTCTGACTTTTGCTTCTACGTCTGTAATTGGGCAAAAATAACTAAAAAGTATCGAAGACTTTTATGCGTTTCAAATATAATTAAGTGAAAGGAATATAAGAAAAGAACGCAGGTAGAAGTGAAAGTACTCGAATTGCTGGGTACCTTTTAGAAAGTAAAAATTATAATATAGTTACTTGAGTATAGTACTTAAGTAATTGTACTTCGTTACTTCACAACTCTGCATAAAATTGCTTAGACACGTTAAGATACAAACCCTTGATCGACGAAAAGGAATAGGACTGAGATAATTTCTACATTAGTGAGTACATCATCATCACTTTCGTTCGTCGTCTAAACAAACGCACCAACTTTAAACTCAAACACCTATTCATTTTCTTTTAGCCCTTTAAGGGCCTATGATGCCACGTGGAACTAAAAGCTCAAGCCACTTTGACTCTTATATATATATATATATATATATATATATATATATATATATATATATATATATATATATATATATATATATATAATCGTTTGTACTATTCATCTGAGGAATGACAACCCCTTTTCAACGGACTTTGCATACATTTAGATCATTATGTTGATTTGGCCTCCCATTTCAGATATATATATATATATATATATATATATATATATATATATATATATATATATATATATATATATATATATATATATATATATATATATATATATATATATATATATATAAGTTGTTGAGGAATAAGTTCTTGCGATTTTATCAAATTTATTCATTACCATTAACAATTTTTTGAAAAACCTCATTTTTAATTGATAACAATATGCAATTTAATCAATAATGTATTCTCCGTTTTTATTTACTTCTTCTTCCCAACGTTCAACAAGTTTTTCTATGCCTCTGCAATAAAAATCTCTGTATTTTGACTCGAGGAATTCGTCTAACCAAGTTCTTAATTCCACATCAGTATTAAACGAAACGCCGCTCAAATTGTCAGAGAGCGATCGGAACAGATGGAAATCCGATGGAGCCAAGTCTGGCGAATATGGATGATGCGCCAGGATTTCCCAATTAAGCGTTTGGATGGCGTCTTTTGTCATATTGGCAATGTGAGGACGAGCATTGTCGTGTTGCAGAAGGACTCCATAACGTCGATGAGGTCGCTTTTCACGAATAGCTTCGGCGAGTCGATACATTTGTTGAATGTAGAGTTCTGCATTGACAATCTCGTTTTTCGCAAGGAGCTCATAAAGAATGATGCCTTCACAATCCCACCACACACAGCATCGCCTTTCGTGGATGAAGTCCTTGCTTTAATCGCAGAAGTGTTTTTTTATTGAGGTAAAGCCATTTGTTTTCGATGGTTCTTGTTGCCATAAACACACCACTTTTCGTCGCTAGTGATGATGCGGTGAAGAAATCTGTCCTTATAGGGTTTAAAGTAGCCTTGTGACGAGCAAGCAAACCTGCAGCAATCGTGGAGCGTTGAAGTTTGTTGCTTTCGCTTAGAGCGTGCGGAACCCATGCACCGATTTTTTTAACTTTCCCAATCGAATGGAGGTGATTCACTACAGTTTTCTGATCACACGCCAATTGTACAGCCAATTCTCTAGTCAATTGACGAGGATTTTCATGAAGAAGGTCATTCAATCGATCTTCATCCAACTTAATGGGGCGACCAGAACTTTCTTCGTAATTAAGATTGAAATGACCGTTTTTGAAACGTGAAAACCACCATTGAGCTGTCCTTTCTGATAAAGCATTTTCTCCGTACACAACACAAATATGGCGACGAGCTTTAACTGCGTTTGCATTGTTCCTGTCTCAATTGAAAATGAATAACAACAAGTGTCGAAAATGCGCCTTTCTTTCAACTTGACATTGCATTTTGAGGGTACAGAACAAAAATTTAATTAACAAAACTTTTAAATAAACCGCAATGACTTATTATTCAACTTCAAGCCGTAGCCTAAGCAAAAGCCTAATGGGCTACGCTGTTAAGAGACGTAACCTAACCTTTGCAAATTTTGCTCTCATTATTTATTATTGTTTCTTAATATGTGCACAAATCACGTCAACAAAACTTAAATCCACACAACATTAAAAAAACGCAAGAACTTATTCCTCAACTTAATATATATATATATATATATATATATATATATATATATATATATATATATATATATATATATATAATACTGGTAATTGATTTGTTCCTTGGGAATCTGATATGTAGCAGGAATATGAAGACCCAGGTGATTATACTAATCATTTATTGGGCGGACGTTTCGGACCTTTACTAGGACCATCTTCAGTGACTATATCGTCTAATGAGAAAGGGAAGGAACATTAATTGATTACAGTTAAAAGAATACATTAAAACAAAAAGCGGAAGAAGGCAAGTTAAAATAATTTAATTGACAATTATTAAAATTAAAGGAAAACACTAATAACAATATATAGAATTAAATAATATTACCCAGTGGTATTTAAAAAAAAAATAATAGAAAGTGAAATTATAACAAACTGACTTGATTATCACATATCAAAAGTTACTGAAGTAAACAAAAAATAACCTATTATATTAAATTGTAAAAACACACAAAAAAGACAAAAAACCCGAAAACAAATCAGAATGAACAAAGGGACCTATTGTCTTCAAAAGATTTATAGATGACTGTTTTCTAATTTTTAAGCACAGTGATCATGCACCCCTATTTCTAAATTATATTAACCAACAACATCCCAACATAAGGTTTTCTATGGCAACAGAAAAGGACAACAAAATCTCGTTCTTGGATGTCAACGTTGTCCGAACAGGTTCCTCTTACAATACATCCATTTACAGAAAACCTGCCGCCTCTAGATTAGGTACACATTTCTTTAGTAGCTCTCGCAGTCAGTTTAAATTATCCAGTATTCAAAGCCGAATTTTTAGAGCCTACCATATATGCTCTAACTGGATATAGTTTCATGAAGAACTGACTTATTTAAAGGATTTCTTCAAATTTAATTATTACCCCGATTTCATCTTCGACCAGTTAGTATCCAAATTTCTCTCCAAAATATACTATCCTCGACCCTTACTTACTACTGTTTCTAAATAGAAGGTTTTCATTAAGCTACCCTATCTCGATCATTTGACATCCGAGTTTAACAAACTCCTTCTCTCTACCCTCAACAATCATTTCCCTCAATGCCAATTCATTTGTATGAACTCTAACCCTGTATGGTTAAATTCCTTTTTCTACTTAAGGAGCCAATCCCTTTGGGCTTGCGATCCTGTATAATTTACTTGGGTTTGTCTCATAGGACTGGTATTCCCATTTCTAAACATGAAGCCTCTTCTATCAGGCAACATTCAGAGTATCACCATCATCCTCTTAATTCTAATTCATTTACTATCTTATCTTCAACCTTAACTTCTCTCGATTTGAAAATCTTAGAGTCACTATATATCAATAAAATAAATCCAAACCTAAATAATTATTCCTCCTCAATTAAACTATTCACAATATAACCAACCAACACTTCAATAGATTAACTAGCCAACCGACCGAATTTCGTTAGTAGTTTTATATGTTTAGTTAGTTGATTTCTCAGCTCCCACGATAAAGGTTAGTCACTTTGTTCATTCTGATTTGTTTTCGGGTTTTTTGTTGTTTTTTTACAATTTAATATAATAGGTTATTTTTTGTTTACTTCAGTAACTTTTAACATGTGATAATCAAGTCAGTTTGTTATAATTTCACTTTCTATTATTTTTTTAAATATCACTAGGTAATATTATTTAATTCTATATTTATTAGTGTTTTCCTTTAATTTTAATAATTGTCAATTTTATTATTTTAACTTGCCTTCTTTTGCGTTTTTTTTTAATATATTCTTTTAACTGTTATCAATTAATGTTCCTTCCCCTTCTCATTAGACGATATAGTCGCTGAAGATGGTCCTAGTAAAGGTCCGAAACGTCCGCCCAATAAATGATTAGTATAATCACCTGGGTCTTCATATTCCTGCTATATATATATATATATATATATATATATATATATATATATATATATATATATATATATATATATATATATATTTATATATTTATATATAAATATATATATATATATATATATATATATATATGATTAAAATTAATGCAATATCGCAAGAAAAGATGAGGAATTAAACCACATTCTCTGAAGACAATTTAATTCAGAACAGTTTCGGTGTATCTCACACCCTTTTTCAACTGACACTGGATAGAAAATATCAGAAACGTGCTTACATACATAACACGGGGTCAGGTCGTGAAAGATCCCCTCTTTTTCTCCCAATCCCCTACTTGTGGCTAATCAGGGCAGTTGTTATAACCAAATCCGACAAAACGAATCAGTTAGTCATTTTGGACAAACATAGTTATAATGATAAACTTAACGAACTTCTCAACGATGTGAACACATATGATAAGCTACAAAGTGACCCGCTCAATAACAAAACAAGCAATTTCATAACAAATTGAAGAGAATATTGAAAAGCGCAGATTTAATCAAACAATTCAGAAGTACGAACCCTTCACTTCCCTATATGTATGGGCTCCCAAAGACCCACAAAGAGGGATGTCCCTTACGCCCAATCATTTCCAATATTAATTCTCCTACTTATAAGCTCTCCAAATGGCTCGCCAAGCATTTATCTCCAGCAGTTGGAAGAATCTCATCTGCACACATGATGAACACTCAAGATTTCGTTGACCGCCTCAACCACCTGCAATTACCGGATGGAAAACTTGTGAGCTTTGATGTAAACTCTTTGTTTACCAAAGTTCCGGTTGACCAAACCATGGGCCTTCTGCGGGAAATCATGCCTAGACTTAATTTGGATCTTCCCATTTCTACGAGTAAATTTATCGATTTAGTTGAATTATGTCTCTCTGACAATGTGTTTCGAGTAAATAATGAGTTTTATAGACAAATATTTGGCCTTAGCATGGGAAATAGTTTATCTCCGATATTGGCATGTCTCTTCATGGAATATTTTGAGACTGAACTCCTTCCCACAATTTCTCCCCCTAACTTTATATGGTTAAGGTACATTTTTCGATGTATTTTCTGTATGGCCTAATGGTCATGATTTTGATAACTTTTTTAATAATTTCAATAATTTGCATGTCTCCATCAAATTTAAATATGAATGGGAATATGATAATAGATTACTCTTTTTAGATGCCTATATACATTATTTTTCGTTTCACAATAATACCGTTAAAAAATCGGTAATTTCTAACCTTTTACTTAGAGCATATAAAATATGTCATCCTTCCTATTTAGATGAGGAAATTGTCATTATCAGGACCATTTTTTCTAATTTGTATTACCCCGATTGGTTCATATCGTCTGCCCATTTTGCAGCTAGGAAAACATTCTATGGTAATAAGCCTTCCCGCACTAATGACTTCAACAAATGTATAACATTGCCATTTAATAATAAATTAAATAGTTTAAAGGACATATTTGGAAAAGCGGGTATTAATCTAGCCTTTAAATATAATAATTCCTTAAACCAATTGATGATTGCCAGGAAACCCAAAGAACATCATACCATAGGAGTATATGCAATACCATGCAACGATTGCCATAAAGTTTATATAGGGGAAACGGGGAGAAATCTAGACAAGAGATTGTACGAACACAAAAGAGATATTAGAGTGGGCAGCGAAAGCAGTGGAATATTTTGCCATGTTAGAGACAAGAATCATACGATCGATTTCAATGGAAGTAAAATCGTATTTAAATCGGCTAACTATGTTAAGAGAAGAATCGTAGAATCGAGCTTGATATCGTCAGTTCCTAATTTAAATCTATCTGAGGGTCAATTTTCTTTTAATCCTGTAATAAGAAAGCAAATAAACAAAATAGTAAAATGTCAGCCCTTCAATATGTTTAGGCCTACCCCCTCGCCCCCCAGATTAGCCACAAGTAGGGGATTGGGGGAAAAAAAGAGGGGATCTTTCACAACCTGACCTTGTGTTATGCTTTTATGCACTTTTTTATATTTTCTATCCAGTGTCAGTTGAAAAAGGGTGTGAGATACACCGAAACTGTTCTGAATTAAATTGTCTTCGGAGAATGTGGTTTAATTCCTCACCTTTTCTTGCGATATTGCATTAATTTTCATCATATATATATATATATATATATATATATATATATATATATATATATATGAATCCATTAAACCACATTGAAAGAGAAAACGGAATAATTTTTCCTTGCAGTAATATTTTTATTACCTTTTTTCGAAAAACCCGTGCAGGGAAGCGATTCGAACCAGGCACACTGAGGCATCGAGCACCGCTTTGATCAAAGCGATGCTCGCTGCCTCAGTGTGTCTGCTTCCATGTGGTGCAGTGAGTAAAAGCACGATTGATGTAGGACAATATCACGCTTGTTCGGATGCGCTTAAGACATTCACTATCCCCATTCATGCAAAATCCCGGGTTGGTGGGTTTAACATAAACTTTAGTTGTTATTGTTTCATTGATATTAGTAGTGAAGATATCTAAGAATGTTAATTGGTTGTTATGGCTTTCTTCGATGGTGTAGTTGGGGGAAGAACATTATTTAAAAGCTTTTTCTAGATTATGTATTTCTTCTTGTGTTTGTACATTGATGTAGATGTCGTCTATGTACTTGCAGTAAATATGGGGCTTGTGTACTCTTGAGAAGACCCTTTGTTCAACCACTCCCATATAGAAGTTGGCAAAGAGAACTCCCAAGAAAGAACCCATGGCAACTCCATCGACTTGGCGGTACATGCTTCATTGGGGTCAAAGAAGGGGGTTTCAGAGGTGAAAATTTGTAGGAGTCTCTTCATGTCGTCCCTTGTTATTCTAATTGGGGGGCGGTCATTTTAGTCATAGATGTGTTCTAGTATTATGTCTATTGTTTCGGCGACTGGTACATTGGTGAATAGTGATTCTACGTCCATAGAAGCTATTATTTTCTTAGGGTTAGTGGCTCGGATGATATTGATGAAATCAGCCGAGGATTTGAGGCTGTATTTGTTGGGTACGTATAGAGTTAATATTTTGTTTAAGAATTTTCCGAGTTCGTACGTGGGTGTAGGGATTTGGCTAATTATTGCCCTAAGGAGGTTTCCAACTTTGTGGGTTTTCACGGTCCCATAAACGCATCCTGTGCTGAAGTCGCCTATAATTTTCTTCATTTGTATGTTTCCGGGTTGTTTGTTGATCCGTTCAATGATTTGGTTTACCTTCTTCTTAATATCGTCTTAATATCTTCTTAATATGGGGTTCTTCGAGATTTTTCGGAATTTGCTTTGATCATTTAGGACAATGTCCATTTTTGTATGGTATTGCTCAGTCGGCATGTTGACAAAGATGCCTGCTTTATCTGCTTTCCTGATGGTGATGTCTCTGTTGTTTTTAAGCTGTTTGGCAGCCTCTTTTAGGCGTGGTGTCAGGACATTCGACGTAAAGTATCCTCTGCTTTTTCCGGCCTCTGCGAGGAGCTCTGCTACGAGCGTTAAACTGGTAGTGGTTTTCTTATCATTTTCTAATTTGTGTCTGTCGTCAAGAAGCATTTCTATTTGAAGTCGTTTTGTTGCTTCCTCGGTTTGCTGATATAGTGACAATTAGTTCCGAGGTTGAGGAGTTCTTCTTGTTCCTGGGTTAAAGGTTAGTTTGATAGGTTGATGTATGCCTTAGTGGTTTCTTGGAACCTTAAGTGGGCTTCCATTTATATCCGCTAGTTTTTTTAGGATTCTGGTGCGTGAGGTTTCTTCATGTTGCTCTAGGATGTGAGAGAGTTCCTGTTCGATATTTTGTTTCAAATCTGAAGTGAGGTTGTTGTCTCTCCTTTTTATTCAGTGCAATTCTGGTTCTCTTTGTAAATCAACCTAGGTTAGTATATATATATATATATATATATATATATATATATATATATATATATATATATATATATATATATATATATATATATATATATATATATATATATATATATATATATATATATATATATATATATATATATATATATATATATATATATATATATATATATATATATATATATATATATATATATATACATATATATATATATATATATATATATATATATATATATACATATACAAATAAATATATATATATATATATATATATATATATATATATATATATATATATATATGTGATAGAACGAGTTAATTTCAACTCCTATCCCATATTATTAAAAACCACGATGCTGCCCACGTGCATCTTCGATTCGAGGCTTGGAGTCTTATCTCAGATACCGGATGCCAATGTTTAAACAAGGAGGTTATCGTCCCCCCGTTCACCCCCATACGCCGACCTCGCCAGATCGAGTTAGGCTTATGAACAGATAAGGCATTGTTCGCCGGCCCGGCTGTGCGTTCCCTCCAAGCTTTCACTCCATTTTCCCCCACGCCAAGGAGATGTCCTGGCTATTTATATGGAAACTTTACCACTAAGATCAGATTGGAGATCCAGATTTTCGTCGCGAAACATCACCACGACCCTCTCTCCCTTTGTGCGCCAAGGGACCTCGACCTCGAGATTCACCATCACTTGTCCAGAAGGAGGACAATATTCCTTGAGTGCCAAAGGTTCGAGCCTTTCCGACGTCAAGTCCCCAAGGCTTCCCCCCCTGTTGTTCAAAGGAGAACAGCATTAGAACAGCCATTGTTCGTTTTGAGCCCTTCGCCAAGAAACGGTTCTCATCCCCCCCTGTTGTTCAAGGGAGAACAGCATTAGAACAGCCATTGTTCGTTTTGAGCCCTTCGCCAAGAAACGGTTCTCACCCCCCCTGTTGTTCAAGGAGAACAACATTAGAACAGCCATTGTTCTTGAGCCCGTAGACAAGAGACGGTTCTCATCCCCCCCCCCTTTGTTCAGAAGAGAACAACCTAGAACAGCCATTGTTCGTTTTGAGCCCTTCGCCAAGAAACGGTTCTCACCCCCCCTGTTGTTCAAGGAGAACAACATTAGAACAGCCAGTGTTCTTGAGCCCGTAGACAAGAGACGGTTCTCATCCCCCCTTTGTTCAGAAGAGAACAACCTAGAACAGCCATTGTTCTTCCAGCCGTTCGTCGAGTAACGGTTCTCCTTTCCAAGACGCCTCGTCAGGATCCTTTTATCCCCCCCTTTCAGGTGGAACTCGCCAGCGGACCGAATATTCCTTCAAGTACCTTCCACTGCACCCTAATGAAAAGTTACGTAAGCCAAACGTCACCTTTTGAGTATTGATCCCTTTTTGTCAATTCTATCCTGTGCTTTAAATTGTTTATCGAACCATCCCATCTCTTTAACTCTATATTTGTTTTACCTTTTTTTAATCCCTTAAATCCTTGGATTAGCCCGAGTCTCCACGACCCTTTCCATTCTGTTTATGTCAATATTTTCCGTTTTTGTGTATTGTTTATAGTTATTATTAATAAAACTCTATTTTATTAATGATAGCAATATTATTATCCTTGAGTTCAGTTCCACTTCTTAAGCATTTTGAAGATACATAATATCTGCCGCCAGACAGTAAACGCACTCTAAAGATAATTAAGGAAGTTCCCTCAACGAATAGTGTTATATATAGTATCGTCGGGAGTCATTCTACGACATATATATATATACTATTTAAATTTGGTATCAGGTGTGTAAGGTTTAACGCTATATCTTTGCAAACACTGGTCTCAGTCGAGTAAAGCATAGTGTTATTCGTTATAATAATAGAATATAGTAGTTCCCTTTTGTTTTAACGATTGCTATCCCCCTTTTTTTTAAACTTAAGAAGCTGGAGTAGCTCAAGGAACGGTTATAATAATTGTTTGTGTTTTTTTTTTGTGATTTTAGTCAGTGGTTATTTAGATTGAGAAACCAAGTACGAATAGTTCAGTGCCCATATTTAGGTAGGCTAATTCTATAGAAGCATAATTCTTGTTGCGAGGAATTTTGGTTGGTTGACTAGTGCGCCCCCAAGTGCAAAGATGACTCAGTTTGAAATCTTTAAAGCGCAAGGAGAGTCCTGTGGACTCTCCGGAAAAGAACTAATTGAGTACATTCAAGAGGAGCAAAGAAAAGAGGAAGAAAGAGAAAAACAAAGAAAAGAGGAAGAAAGAGAAAGAAAAAAGGAAGAAAGAGAAATACAAAGAAAAGAGGAAGAAAGAGAAATACAACGAGAAGAAAGAGAAATACAACGAGAAGAAAGAGAAAGAGAGGAACGGATAAGACAAGCTGAGCTTCAGATTGAATTAGCTCGGATTAAAGCAGAAGTTCAAAGAAAAAAGGTAGAAAAAGAAAGAGAAAGAGAGGAACGGGAAAGAGTAATCCAACGAGAAGAACGAGAAGGAAAAATACAACGAGAAGAACGAGAAAAAGAAATCCAACGAGAAGAAAGAAGGACGGACTCGCGCTCCTTCCCAGGGAAGCTGACAAAGTTTCCGAGCCCCGTAAAACCCCAAAACTTCTTTCCCCAAAACCAACAACGGGACTCCAAACCTCCCGTTAAGACTTCTCCTCCATCTCTCTTCCCGAAGCGACCAACCATATGCTTCACCTGTGGTGTAGAAAACCACATGAGCTGGAATTGCCCCCAAAATTCTAGGCTTAAAAGCGGACCAGCCCACCAAGTTCACCAGATTAATGCGACCCCGGCTCCCCCGGTGGTGCAGACCAAAGCAGAAACTTCTCCCCCTCCGTCAGGCCACCAGGTAAATTTTGTTTTTGGTAAAAGTTCATCGGGAACTTTGAAATATGAGGAGGGCAGCGTGGACAGCTGTCGAGTATCGACTCTCGTCAGGGACACAGGATGTACGTGCTTCATCGTGTCCGACGAACTCCTCCCAGTGGCCTCTAACCACGAAAAATTTGCGGTGGTACATGACCAACTTGGGCGGGCGAACCGATTCCCCGTCGCTAGATGTTACCTGCAGTGTCAATATTATAATGGCTGGGCTGAAGTCATTGTAGCACCCATAAAATTCTGTTCCGTACTTATAGGACAGAGCCCCCAAGTAAGTTTCGACCCTGTGTTTCAGGCCGCCCTTCCTCAAGGCCGAGATAAAAAAGAAGCCCAGGAGCCCGTCCCCATCAGAACCCCGATACCGTCCGATTTCTCGGAGACCCCTAACCAGGACTTTAGGACGGCAAAAGAGGAGTGTGAATCACTAAAACCCTTAGGTGATAAGGCCCCAGACAAGGACACGGAGACTGTCCCTGGACCCCAAGAAAAAAAGGACCCCCAACGCGCCCATGGAGATACCTTCGTAGAACTGGACGAAGCATCGGCGCTTGAAGAGGATTGCCCCGCGGAGTCCCTTAATGTAATCCAGACAGTGTGCATCCAACCTGATGCCGATTACCCTCCTCCTTCCCTACCAGGCGAGTCTTTGGAACCCTCTGACCTGGATAGTGACGCGCAGCTGACACCACGTCAGAAGAGTCAGCTACAAGAACTAATTAAATGGAATCACCATTTACCCACCCTATTAGCTCTTTTCGAGCAACTGCGTGAAAATGGCCTCACCATTGGCCCCAGCAAATGCTAGTTTGCCCACGAAACCATCAAATATTTGGGTTTCAAAATAGGACAAAGCAAGTTAGGTCCCCACGAGAACAAGATTAAGGCAATCGCCCACATGCCCCTCCCGATTACAAAGAAGCCATTAAGATCGTTCCTAGGATCAGCTTCTCCCTATCAGCGATTTGTTCCGAATTTCGCTGCAATTTTGGCCCCCCTATGCCCCCTTCAGGAAAAGAATTTCTCCGATCGTTTACGTTGGAATGATGTCGCTGTTTCCCATTTTAATCAGCTCAAAAGTAAGTTCATTTCTGCCCCCATTTTTAAGTTGCCCAACCCGGAAAAATCCGTTGGGGTTAAGACAGACGTGATCAACGAGGGCATTGGAGGTGTACTCCTTCAATACGTGGATGACAGAACGAGTCATCCAGTTGCATATGCTAGTCGTCAATTATTACCACGCGGAAAGAGATATGCCACTAGAGAAAAGATAGCTCTATCAATTATCTGGGTCATAGACAAATTCAAGCTGTACTTGATATGTAAAGAATTTCAAATAGGAACCGACCACCGTCCGTTAGCCTATATTAGGAATTTGAGACACTCAAACGGCCGCATCATGCGCTGGAGTTTACTCTTGCAAGAGTATCAGTTTAAAATAAATTAGATAAAAGGTTCCGATAACCAGGTCGCTGACGCCCTCAGTAGAAATGCGTTACCGAATAGCGTAGAATAATTGTATTCATAGGATTAGTATCTCCATGTAGGTATATACCGTCTTGTACGACTTAATTTAAGATAATATAATTAATTAATGTATATGTCTGAATTTTGTAACGCTCAATGTCTAATTTTTTGTATGTCTATATATTTGTTCTTATTAATTTACGTATAAATTATTTTGTCCCGTATGTACTAAGTTTATATCATTTCATTGTTCCATGCCCTTTTTTTTCTCTGATTAAGTTGTATTAAAGGTTATTTTCCCCTGTAATCTAAAGATCAAAATAATCATATGTATTGAGGTAATACTAGTTAGGTGCAGGAAGGTACGGTTGGTACAAGAAAACGAGTTCCCCACAACGGAGCTCTATCGTTGTCCCATCTCTCTTTTTTTTTTCTCGAAGTGACAACTTCCCCTGGAATGGAGGGGTGTGATAGAACGAGTTAATTTCAACTCCTATCCCATATTATTAAAAACCACGATGCTGCCCACGTGCATCTTCAATTCGAGGCTTGGAGTCTTATCTCAGCTACCGGATGCCAATGTTTAAACAAGGAGGTTATCGTCCCCCCGTTCACCCCCATACGCCGACCTCGCCAGATCGAGTTAGGCTTATGAACAGATAAGGCATTGTTCGCCGGCCCGGCTGTGCGTTCCCTCCAAGCTTTCACTCCATTTTCCCCCACGCCAAGGAGATGTCCTGGCTATTTATATGGAAACTTTACCACTAAGATCAGATTGGAGATCCAGATTTTCGTCGCGAAACATCACCACGACCCTCTCTCCCTTTGTGCGCCAAGGGACCTCGACCTCGAGATTCACCATCACTTGTCCAGAAGGAGGACAATATTCCTTGAGTGCCAAAGGTTCGAGCCTTTCCGACATCAAGTCCCCAAGGCTTCCCCCCCTGTTGTTCAAAGGAGAACAGCATTAGAACAGCCATTGTTCGTTTTGAGCCCTTCGCCAAGAAACGGTTCTCATCCCCCCCTGTTGTTCAAGGGAGAACAGCATTAGAACAGCCATTGTTCGTTTTGAGCCCTTCGCCAAGAAACGGTTCTCACCCCCCCTGTTGTTCAAGGAGAACAACATTAGAACAGCCATTGTTCTTGAGCCCGTAGACAAGAGACGGTTCTCATCCCCCCCCCCTTTGTTCAGAAGAGAACAACCTAGAACAGCCATTGTTCGTTTTGAGCCCTTCGCCAAGAAACGGTTCTCACCCCCCCTGTTGTTCAAGGAGAACAACATTAGAACAGCCAGTGTTCTTGAGCCCGTAGACAAGAGACGGTTCTCATCCCCCCTTTGTTCAGAAGAGAACAACCTAGAACAGCCATTGTTCTTCCAGCCGTTCGTCGAGTAACGGTTCTCCTTTCCAAGACGCCTCGTCAGGATCCTTTTACCTCCCCCCTTCGGCTGGAACTCGCCAGCGGACCGAATATTCCTTCAAGTACCTTCCACTGCACCCTAATGAAAAGTTACGTAAGCCAAACGTCACCTTTTGAGTATTGATCCCTTTTTGTCAATTCTATCCTGTGCTTTAAATTGTTTATCGAACCATCCCATCTCTTTAACTCTATATTTGTTTTACCTTTTTTTAATCCCTTAAATCCTTGGATTAGCCCGAGTCTCCACGACCCTTTCCATTCTGTTTATGTCAATATTTTCCGTTTTTGTGTATTGTTTATAGTTATTATTAATAAAACTCTATTTTATTAATGATAGCAATATTATTATCCTTGAGCTCAGTTCCACTTCTTAAGCATTTTGAAGATACATAATATCTGCCGCCAGACAGTAAACGCACTCTAAAGATAATTAAGGAAGTTCCCTCAACGAATAGTGTTATATATAGTATCGTCGGGAGTCATTCTACGACAATATATATATATATATATATATATATATATATATATATATATATATATATATATATATATATATGGAGAAAATATCCAAGACAAATTGGTGTGGTTAAGGTAATGGCATAATTAGACAACTGCTCTGCTTCAGGTCCAGCAGGTGATCCTATCCTCCTTGAATTGGAAGACAACACTTAGGGATGACCCATCCATCAGCCAAAAAAAGCTGATTTCAAAGACACGCCTTTATGTCGTCTCGTTTACCGTCACAGAAAACTGTTATTATTAATAAATTAACAGTGTTGTCTTCCAGTTCAAGGAGGATAGGATCACCTGCTGGACCTGAAGCAGAGCAGTTGTCTAATTATGCCATTACCTTAACCACACCAATTTGTCTTGGATATTTTTACATCTTTCGAGCGTTTTGGCTCAGTCAACGCTGTTAATTTATTAATAATAACAGTTTTCTGTGACGGTAAACGAGACGACATAAAGGCGTGTCTTTGAAATCAGCTTTTTTGGGCTGATGGATGGGTCATCCCTAAGTGTTGTCTTCCAGTTCAAGGAGGATAGGATCACCTGCTGGACCTGAAGCAGAGCAGTTGTCTAATTATGCCATTACCTTAACCACACCAATTTGTCTTGGATATTTTTCCATCTTTCGAGCGTTTTGGCTCAGTCAACGCTGTTAATTTATTAATAATAACAGTTTTCTGTGACGGTAAACGAGACGACATAAAGGCGTGTCTTTGAAATCAGCTTTTTGGGGCTGATGGATGGGTCATCCCTAAGTGTTGTCTTCCAGTTCAAGGAGGATAGGATCACCTGCTGGACCTGAAGCAGAGCAGTTGTCTAATTATGACATTACCTTAACCATATATATATATATATATATATATATATATATATATATATATATATATATATATATATATATATATATATATATATACACTAGAGAGAGACAGAGGATTTAGTTTGTTTCACTCAGAGGAAAAGTAATAAAGGACATTTGATTGCGCAGGTACCAAGTGGGGCTTCCAAGTTGATTGTTTTATCTGTTGATTTCAGCAGTTTGCAAACTTCTTTATAAACGTTGGTGACAGCTGAGAGTGAGATGGGCCAGAAATGTCAAAATATAACTCAGACTATGAAAAGGAAAAAATTACAAAAAAAAACACCAAAAGATGGAAACACCAAAGAGAAATGTTACTCCTCAACTATGGCTTAAGAATATTTTGTTGGGGTGAGCAACTTTTTTCATTGCTTAAGACCTTACAACGTTGATAAACTGATTTAAAAATATACCTAATTTGTTCAGTTACAGCCTACGATTTTTTTTTTCTTCAATTTAAAAATTTAAGGAAAACTTGAAAATATTATTTATTAAGACTATATATTCTTAAAAATAAAGCATATAATATAAAATACATATAATCTACGGAAATAATTTATACATGGCGTGTGATAATTACGATGAATAGTAGGGAGGAGAAACTGTACTAAGACTATCTCAGGGTTCTTATGAACACAAAATTTCTATACACACAGGCAAAGAATGTTTCATTTCAACACAGGGCTTCTGTTAACCATATCATATGTATAGAAGAAAAACAGAATATATTTATAGCTGTAGTTCTAATGACTCGCTGAAGCGAAAAAGTAGTTGTGGCGCCATCAATCAATTCTTTCGCAAACTTAAATCTCTAGAAAAGAAAGGGAAATTCTGGTTCAGTTAAGTTTTAAGATAAATAACCACTTGACCACAATGAAGGGCCAGTCCTTCTGTATAAATATTTCCTCTATTTTTTGTTTTCTTTTCTTTCGGACACTCTCTTTCTTTATCGTCCATAGACTTTGTTATTGTACATTTTCTCATTTTGGATGGATAAAATGTTTGAATGCTAAATATTTTCTCAGTCATTGTACAAATAAAGGAAGGAGCGTGATGCTGCGAATGTATTTCTGTATTTGTGATAAATAATATAATTCGTTCTCTTTAAAAAGCTTTAATTTGCAAACACAGATATATCAGGTTGGAAAGAAAGTAATGTCTCCTTTTAGTGTATATATTACATATGAAAAACTTATGACTATGCAAATATTTAATAATAAACATATCCTCCATGGCTTTCTCGAACCTCATTCAATCTGTCAACGAGCAAAATATGAATCCAGCTCGTTTTCAACCTCTTTTCTTGATGTTAACTTAAGAACATCCGAATGGTTCTGTAACCTTGTAAAGAAATGGTAATCAGAAGGGCCAAAGTCAGGAGAATATGGAAGATGAACCAATATTTCGTAGCCAAGCTCTTCACAGAGATCTGTGGTGCACATGGTGCACACAATATATGTGCATGAGGTGGTGCACACAATATGTGCACACACAAACCCATGAAGTACTAATGTGTACACTCAGCCAATGTAAATAAATTTATGTGTAAACGAACAAAAAGAAACTCAAATGAAACATTGTAACATGTAATAGGATATTTTAGAACCATTTTCATTTTGAGTTCCCGAGAAGACCAAAGTCGCGGTGAAGAGGTAAACTGGGAATGAGACTAATTATTCTGTGGTTACGATTTGGAAAAATAAACATTTAGAGAAAAGAAAAGGGAACCTTAAAATTAGTTAGCTCGATCGTAACGACACTAGGTGAGCATCAAATTGCCACCACAATATTTTATTTTTATTTTTGTTAAGGAAGACGAAAAAAAGCGTTTGACCAAATTTCACCGTTACAGTACATTTTCTCAGGAGAGAAAAGGTTTTCAAAAGTATTGTATATTTATATATACGAGTATATATATATATATATATATATATATATATATATATATATATATATATATATATATATATCTGTATGTTTGTAAATGTGTCCAAGTATAAAATAAGGAGGGGAGAGGATAATTTGAGAGAAATCATTCGAGAGATTCGAAGAGCAGTTACACATATCGCTCGCGGGTCATACCAATCAAGTTATTTACTCCGTATTAGGAGATAGCATTTACGCAACTGATCTTACATCAAGCGAGTCTTATTCATTTATCGTACCAAAGCATGAACATTAAGAGAGTTTTTTTCCGCATCGTCAAAGATAAGCTCGTGAAATTGATAATCAATCTAATTCGAACTCGTCCTCCATTTGCTATCCAAAGCCACTAAATAAAATAGAACTGCAGTCTTCTTGTTTTCATCACCATTTTGCTCGAAGGCAAAATCATATCAGAATTTCCGCTCATCGTCCAGCCCAAAATATTCATTATTACCTTTTGGAGTCAGGTAATAATTTCTCGGGACGTTATCGTATCACCCAAATCCGGTTTAACGATCGACGTTTCTCAACAATCTTATGGAGAGCGCAATAGCAAAGAGGATCACAAAACGAGGTGGAAGATACAATATATCTGGTGACCAACGAAGAGATCCTTTCATCCCCCCCTCCCTCCATAGATCTTTGGCTATTCCTGCTGTTTGAGGACAGGTATTATCGTGGTGGGGATGATACCTCTTCTGTTTACTAAGGAGGTTGGCCTTTGGCCCAAGCCTGTTTCAAACGAAGGAGTTGATTGCAGTAGAAATTAACATTAATTCTTTGTTGTAAAACACTTCGCAATTGACAGTTCCTTTACTATCCCAACATACACTCAAGATGATATCTTTTGGATGAAGCCCCCCTCCCGGTTGTTGAGAAGTTCTGCTACTTCGACTGATTCACAAACGGCGGCATTTAACGTTATAATAACGATCCACTTCTCATTACCAGTAAAAAGCTTCCGCAATATGTTGCCTGAAGTGACGTGAAAGCAATGACTCACAGCAAGCAACATGCTGGACCCATTTCGCAATCCCTGGAACCGTTCCAATCCTTTTCATTTGGCTTAAACAGTCGATGGGTTACATTAAATTGTTCTGCGAGTTCCCTAGAAGTTCTAGCAGGAATCAAGTTCTTTTGGAGGACATTGTTTTGATCTGTATTTTAGCCTAAATACCAACTTCATAAACGGAAAAAAACACCTTCTGCAACTTCTCTTGTTTACTGCATCATCCACATAAGTGCTATGAATGGACTTTGCTGCCCCACTTGCGTCGTCATCTTTATGAAACTCCTAGAGTAAAACATGTCATATGTGAATACTAGCACTCTGAGTATGACTCTATTTGCAGTGCTACTGTATTATAAATATCTCTTTTCCGCGGCAAAATGAAGCCGTAAATGATGACTGAAATGACTAAAACACCATTAGTACTGTTTTTTTATTGCTAAAAAGACGGCGTTTGTTTAGTGGAAGCCCTTATCAAGCCCTGCTATAGGTTGCCATTATGGGGGTCTCCAATCCCCCCATTCGATTTGATCATGCCTCAGTAACAAGTAGGACACAATTTTAAAGCCTAGCAAAACTAAATACGCAAAAGCACACTACACTATCATCAGGAACGCTTAAAAAACGGGTTTAGGCACTAAAATCGAAATCAGCGCTGTTATAAGTGCTTGCAATCCAAGGTTGTCAATGTATGAATTAAATTTGAATTTAATGTTGCCGATGTAAGAAATTCATAGTTTCTGGTCACATCGGGAGAAGGTGAGGCGGACTTATTTTAATTTCAATATTAACCCGATCAAAAAATAGGTACTTTCCACGCGAAAGCTCAACCATATCTGACGACTGGAATACCTAAAAAGACCTTTAATACTTTTTTAATGCTAAAAATACGGCGTAGGTTTTATGAAGTTTGACCGTGAATACCAAAGAAGATTATGAACAATATTTTAATAATCTGAAAGAAAAAGATCTAAATTATTCACTATAGTATTCCTAAACGATAACAAAAGACTACTTTAATAAATACTATATTTCGTTCCAACCTGATACTATATAAATTATGCTATATAATTCTAGCACATATTCAAAAATCTCGAACTCGTCAAGCTTGACGTAATTTACCATATGACCTAATTTATATTGGCTTTAATTTATTTTGCAGGAATTTAGTCTTATTCAAAATTTATATATATATATATATATATATATATATATATATATATATATATATATATATATATATATATATATATATATATATCAGTAATAAAATTTGCATTGCATTATGTATTTCTTCAATCTGAAATGAAGTAGATCAAATACACAGGACATCCATCAAGATTGTCCTTTCAAATGTTCGAACGTTAATTCTTTAGTATAGGAATGTTTATATGGATATGCTCATAATTCTGTTTGCTTCTTATATAAAAATTTAGTAAAAAAAAATCCCTTAGCTTTGATTCTGAAGTATCCATCACCTCTGTGATTAGACTAATCTCATTTCCAAATTTTGTTCCGCTCTAGATTTAATTATACTCTAATTGTGCTATTTATCAATCCATTATTTCCTATATATCTTATTGTTCGCATTTGAAGATTTTCTGACTCTGCCGATCAAAGGAAATCTTCAAATTATTGCGAGTAAAGTTCAAATTACATTTCCTTAAAGAATTTTATTTGGATTTCAGACTTGGCAAAGAGCACAGCAATCGGACCAATGGCCTGTTTCTTCTCTTACCTTGGGAGGCATTGCTTTATAATTGTGAATAAAATCCTTTTGGGAAGGATTTTATCTGAAAGATAGGTTTAGATTTCTAATATATTGCCGTCGTTCGATAGTTCTCCAAAGAGGAAACCGATATAAAAGATATAGTCCTCTTCTTTACTAATTATGTATTATAATAATACATTATTAGCAGAACTACTAGTCTGATATCGCCAAACAGATTCTCTTTAATAGAATAAGTAAAGTTTTAACAATTTGTTGAAGAAAACGATAAGGTGAATGAATGAAGAATAAAGCGAGGTAGGTCTCTGAATGCAAACAGACAGATCTCAAACTAATCGTGAAGTTCTGAATATTTGATTCTGGGTGTCGTAGAGTGGAACGTCGATGCTAGCCGAGGATTGACTCTGCGGTGACGTGGGCAGGAAGCACGCCAGAAATTGGGATATAGATCACAGTGTGGGGGTTAAATAATCAAAGTCGAGTGTGGTTGGCCTAAATAATCAATTCTTAGAGGTTCTGGGTTTAGAGAAACTGATTGTAGAAAATGTAATTTACTACGAGGGGTGGTCAATAAGTTTTGAAATTCGGATATAAGGAAACGAGATATGAGGAAAAGTGTTTTATTATTTTTCAATATAAATACCTTCGACATCAATGCACTTGCGCCACTTGTCCCTGAGGCTTCAAATTCCCAACAACCAGAAATCTCCCGACTGCTGTTTAATCCCCTCCTGGACGGCGAGCTGGACATTTTCAGCGTCCCCAAACCGACGTCCACGCAGTGCAGCCTTAAGCTGGCGGAATAAAAAGTAGTCGCTAGAGGATCCCAGTGATGGACTCGTTTCATCACTTGTCACTATGCGTGACTCGAATCCCGCAGGTCTTGGTTGTACAGGAGCATCAGCTCCTCCAAACTTTGACGACGTTGAAGTCGATCATGGCGCGTGAGGTTTCTAGGGACCCAACGGGCAGAGACCTTGGTCATGGCCAAATTGTTTTGGATGATGTTGATAACACTTCTATGTGATATTCCAAGTTCTCGCTCGATTTATTCGACCTTCACCCGTCGATTTTCGACGATCATCCTCTCCACATGGACCACATTGTACTCGTTGGTCACGTCTGACGGGCGTCCTGGACGGGGCTAATCTTCAAGGGGCTCACGACCATGGCGGAACTCCCTATTTCAGCGAGCAATGGTTGAATAGGAAGGGGCGGTGTCAGTGTACACTGCAACCATGCGTTCATGGATTTCTTTTGCATTCTTACCTTCCTTGGTCAAAAATTTATCACTGCGTGGTGCTCAACCTTTTCCATTGTTGAAAAATTTGTAACATACGATCTGCGATCAGCTACTGCTTCTTAAATAGACAAGCAGGAGCGTGCGGCTGCAAGTCCTGACTTGTCATAACTTGTCTTAATACCACGACAAACAGCCATCCCCCTTTCTCTGTTTAGCAAAAGTAAATAAATGTCAATAAATAAGATCAGAGTGGGGGGGCCAAACTGGGGGAGGTAGGATACTTTTGACTCGATGGGTCGAGAGTCCGAGAGAGTATGTACGGTGATTGCTTCAAGAGAAAGGAGGAGACTGCAAATAACGGGGAGAATCACGTGAAGCCTAATTTGACCGGAGGCTTTGTAAGACGACGAGGAAGAGGGACACTGCAAAATTCAACTTGCAAAACTCCTTCTTCTTTAAACTCGCTGAGAAATGAACGAGGGAATACTCTAGACGAGAACGGAGTCGATACCCGAGTAATAGATGCCTGTCCGTGTCTGTCGTCTTTCGGGCGGGAACTCTAGCCTTAGGTACAAGCGAGGCCGGATAGAGAGGTGACGCGTTGCGTTTGTAGCTGAAAGCCGTTGGTTGGTGGAGCAAGAGGTACGAGACTGTACGTGGCTGCTAAACAAGACGGGGCTGTATGGTACTATTTTCTCAAAACTTTCCCCGAAGTATTTATACTCCCTCGGCGGAAGCGGGTCGCCAGAGGCCCCCAAAAGTGGGACGGCGATCTCAGTAGACTTGGCGCGCCAGGGGAGAGGTTATATTCTCGGCAAGCATCACAGGCTCGCGCGAAATTCCTCGACGCTGTAGGTCTGGCGCCGATCAGGCAATGCGATGGGGAAACCCAACACGGATCACACTCCCTACCTTCCTTGGCAGTTTCATCTATGGCCTACTAGCGCAATGCACCTTATACACTCTACACCCTTTCTATTTTCTAATTCCACGACTTTATTTATAATTCACTTTAAATAATAAATACTTGAGCTCCTTTTGTTTGGAAGTATGAATGGAAGTAAGGTTGTGGAAGCTGCCCGGCTGAACGCTACAGCACCCATTGCAATGAAGGAAGTCTGAGTTGAGAAGCCATTCTTTCATATAATTATCTAATGAAAGTTAAATGAGGATCTCAACGTGGACTTAGATAATTCATTTTTTTCTTCTTGATCAATGCTATATCTTCCCATACTCACTGTTCCTCTCGTTGTATTTTCTCTCTATCAGTATTCTGTGTCTATCCTCTCTGTTTTACTAGGGCATATTAAAACGGGATTTAGTTATACTTAACAACAATAGGGATCATTTTAAAATCTATTATTTATATTTATTTTTCAATTAAAGTTATTTAATTGTTACTGCAGTCCTCGAATAATGCGAAAAGGGATTAATCTGCGGATTAGGACGAATTTACCCTTAGTCGTGGAATTTAGAGAATCCATCATAGTATGAACAAAGGCGCACTTCTGCTAAAACGAGGAACCTAGCTTCATCCTTTACTCTATGAAAATATCATTTCAATTTAATATCGGATGTACGATTCCCTTTTTTCGAATTTATTTCTATTTTTTGGCATTCAAAAAATGTCGTAGGTTGATGTTAGATCTCAACCTTTTTCAAAATTCCTCAGCTCGAGAGAAAGGGGCCTATGAACGGAATAGTCTGCTATGAGCGTGGGCGAAAATATAAATACAAATCAGAGTGCAATTAAGTTTCAGAGTGCATTTTGGGTTGGCCAATGCTTAGCTATCTTGAAAGGTTCTGGAGTAATAGAAACGGAGTACAAAATATACTTTACTACTAAGAAAAAAATATATTTACAAAATTAGAATGGGTTTTAAGTAAAGGTATATAATCAATGTAGACGTACACGAGTCTCAGATTCAAAGGGCGACCTGAGCGGTTTCGACTACCATACACAGGAGTGGACAATGACAGATGGGACACTCAAATCACCCTGAGCGCAAGTGAAGCCCAGATGACGAAGACTTAAAGGGGTGGGGAGGGGAGGAATTTGCACAAGAGAGTTGCACGTTGCGGTTATCTTGTACCGAATGAGTAATCATGCCTTGTTAGAGATAGCGTAGATTTCACAATATTAGCCTCTTCACAAACGACTATGACGCGAGATGAACTCAGATCTTACCTTCGGGTTTAGAATGCCGAATCGAGAATTTGACGCGTCACGTTCGGGCAACGGGTAGCAACGAGTAGTGGGTTGACTCTCGCGAGTTCTAGGAGAATACACGGAAGTTGACGGGTTTTGCAAGGGTTCGCGCGGAACTAACGGGGATGGGAAGATGGCAGATACTCGCGGATACTCGGGACATAGGAGGTTACTGGGGGTTACTGGCGGTTACTGCTGTCCAAGTCTGGCCTCAGACGTTTTATTAGGGTGAGACGCAGGGGCTTTGCCTCCCGCGTGCAGGGACGGGGGGGGAGGGTTCAAGTTGCCTGACTCTTTGCCGGGTGAGGTGCAGTTTGCCCGATTCACGCCATCGAAGGATAATCCCCGGCGGGAGCTTTCGTGCTTTTAAGAACATCGCCTGCTTCTGAGAAGTCGGGCCTCCAGCCCATCACGGCCATCACGATTTTGCGCCTTCGTTAGTGTGGATTAAAAAGAGTTGACCTCTCCTTTGAAAGAGACGAGAACGCGCGTCTTTTTTTTTACTCTCTCTCTCTCTCTCTCTCTCTCTCTCTCTATATATATATATATATATATATATATATATATATATATATATATATATATATATATATATATATATCCTTCACTTCTACTATTCTATGTGTAAGTGGCAGTAGATTTAAGCCAAGATCACCTTAGTCTATTACGTAAGGCCCGTGTAATCTGTGTATCTATGTAACTTTACGTAACTCTGACACTCTTTCATACCCAGATGTAACGACAGGGAAGGAAGTGACATCTGCATATAATTAATAGGGGATTGTACCTTAAGAATACTTGCAACAAATTTTCAAAAGGAACAAAAATACAAAATAGTGGAACTAGTGTTGTTTTGTTTTGTTTTTTGTGCCGTACATATATATAGACAGATTATATTATACTACAGCAGGGTTGTCAGAAGATACGTTTTATCTATGATATACTTAAATGGGGATCACTTGCTCAAGGGTAATGTCATCCTAAGGCTATACAAAGATAACAATAAAATGATACAAAAGGAATTCACAATATACAAACAAAGCAAAAATAAAATAAAAATAGAAAATTTATTTTACAAACAAAAAATAATAAAAAAAAAAAGGAATGGCTCAGAATTAGTTTGGAAGAGTGTCCAACAGGTTTCTACTTAAACTATCGGCTATGCAGTTATCGGTACCTTTTATATACAAAATTCGGAATTTGAATTCCTGGAGGAACAAATTACATCGCATTAAACGACCGTAATTATTTTTGACGTTTCGCAAGTATGATAGGGGTTTATGGTCTGTTTCCACTACGAATTCCTTCCCTACTAAATAAATTTTAAACATTTGGATTTCCCAAACTATTGCGAGCGCATCTCTCTCTCAATCACCGGATAAATCTTTTTACGCGCGAGTAATTTTCGCCTGGCAAAAGCGACGGGGAAACTTTCGCTGTTATCCCAATACTATAGGAGGACACATCCTATCCCATCCTTACAGGCGAAGGCACGAATGCCAAACGGTTTGTCCGGGTTAGGGAGACGGAGGATAGGAGCGGATGCCAGCTTTTCTTTGAATTGGTTAAAGCTGTGGCTCGACAACGGCCTCCAATCGAGGCGTTTGGGGGCCTTCTTCTTTAATAGCTCGCAAAGGGGGGTGGATATAGACGCAAAGTTTGATATGAAGCGACGATATAACGACGCTGAGCCCATGAAGGATCGCAGATGCTTTTTATTAGCGGGCAGGGACATATCCACAATGGCCTAGATCTTCTCTTGCTGGGGAGTTATCCGGTCATTTTCGACATGGAAGCTGAGGTACTCGATAGTGCCAAAAGCGAAGTGGAACTCGCTGGGGCGAATTGTCAAATTGTGTTCCCGGATTTTATACAGAACAGCTTGGACGGTAGACAAGTGCTGGTCCCAATCTTGGTTGGCCACATAAACATTATTAAAATAGAAGTTGACATTGTGTAGGCCTTCAAGGATCCTCCTCATCATCCGATTATAGTTGCTGCAAGCTATCACCAGAACAAAGAGGAACCGACGGAACTGCGTTAGCCCCTTCTCAGTCGGGAAAGCAGTAAATTTCTTCACTTCCTTCCTCAGAGGAATCTAATAATAGGCCTTGCAATAGTCTAATTCGGAGCTGAATTTGGCTTTCGCAAAAAAGTTTGAAGTTTGGTCTATGGTGGGGATTGGTTCTGCGATAAGATCCATCGGTTTTCTTAACCATGACAACCGAGTAAAAATAGCTCGACTCCGAAGGTTCGATGATCTTCAACCTTAAAAGTTTGTCTACCTCGTCATTGAATGCTTCTCGGAGGTGTATGGGCAGGGAATATTATTATTATTTGATAAAATGAAAACAGAATTCTTGTAGGAAAAGCCTAGCGACCAGGAACTTGAAAACAAGCTTCCACAGAACACAGTGTCCATATGTCAAGGAAGAAAGAATGAATGCTAGAAGAAAAAATTGAAATGTGTAAATAAATAAATAAATAAGTTTTAAATTATTAAAAACAAATCAATATTAAAATTGTGAGGCAGTAGCACCCACCCTTAATCTAGTATTGCAACCACGTTTGAAGATATTAAGATCTTCCTGCAGGAAGATCATTCCACTGCTTTACCGTACTTGGCAAAAAGCATCGCTGAAACTGAGAAGTGCGGCAACAAAGAATGTATAGTGCATGTGGATGTTGTCCATCCGCAAACCTTGTTGCTCTAGCAAAAGGCAGGGGCTCATGAATTAAAAATGATAGTTGCAATTCCCTACTGAAGTAGCATTTATGGAATATCGACAAACATGACAAACCTGCCTCCACGAGCAACCCTATCTAAGAGAGAGAGATCTCTGGCAGATGCGGATATTCAAACTAGAGAACAATACTCAAGAAGAGGGAGAACAAAGGACCTGTAACAAGTGGCATTAAGATATATATATATATATATATATATATATATATATATATATATATATATATATATATATATATATATATGATATAGATATATGAGGCCTTACGTACAATACCAAGTTTTCGGGCAGCATTATCAGATACATTTAAAAGATGCTTCTCAAAAGCCAGGTGAGAATCATAGGTAATGCCAAGGATCGTTGGAGATTCCGACTCAGCAAGAAGTGTATCTCCAACACAGAGTAGAGGATAAGGCGGCTACTTGGCACGAGATCAACTAACTAAGAAGGTTTTGTTTTACTTGAATTAAGCTTCATACCCCAACGATCACATCATTTCCTAATTTTTTTCTAAATCACGATTTATACTCATGGCAACTTGGTTTCTCATTGCTGGAGACCTGACTACCCCAACAAGTGTAGTATCATCTGCATATTGAACAACCATGTTTTCAAGACCTTGTACCAAATCACCTGTGTATACTAAAAACAACAAAGGCTTAAGAACACTGCCTTGTGGAACTCCAGACACAACACGTCTAGGTTCACTAAAACCTCCATCTACGACAATACGTTGCTGCCGATCTATTAAAAAGTCGTTAAGTAGTCCTAGAATCTAGCCACCTATTACAAGGTTTTGTAGTTTAAAAACAAGTGCTTTATGGTTGACACGATCAAAAGCAGCACTAAAATCAATCTGAACTAATCTAGATTAAAAACACTTGTCAAGATTATCTTGCATACTACAAGTCAAATTTAAAATGGCATCGCAAGTACCCAACTGCCTCCTATATGCATACTGACTTCTAGCCAGTGAGCCATTCGACTCAAGGGCCTAGATATCAGCTTCTCAGTAACCTTAGAGAGCACAGAAAGTAGTGAAATAGACCTGTATTGACTACAATCGGCAGATAACATGCCCTTAGGAATATGCACAACATTGCTCAATTTACGATTATCAGAAAAGGTGCTTTGTATAAATAAAAATCTATATAATCTACTTAACTTAGATGCTAAATCAGTAGACATCATTTTAAAAAATAAAGGGAAAAGTTGTCGGGATCGACTCCGCCCCAACTGTTAAGGCTGTCAAGTATCTTTTTAACATCCCTTGCACGAAAAGCAAACCCAGTCAAACGAGGCTCAGGATGGCAAGTGTCAAGGAGAGGAACTTCTTTAATTGACTGCTTGGCTTCAAAAGCTCAAGGGAGTAACTCTGCTTTATCTTCTGCACTAGTTGCTAGCTTTCCATTTGGCAAAAGTAGTAGTGGAATGGTAGAAGTGTTAGAGTCAAAAATGGCAGATTTTAATTTAGTCCACCACAAATGAGGCTGTCTGATCTCTGCCAACTTACTCTTCAGATTATCATTATATAACCTCTCAGCCCTATGGTAAACTCTGCTGGCAGTACGCCGATACTGAACAAAGGTCTCGAAGTTTTATCGCGTCCGATTACGCCTTCATACATTAAATTTTGTTTGCTTATCATGATAGGCTCTTCTACAGGATTAATCAAACCATGGCTGGTCGTTTGTACGAATCCTGATAATTCTACTGGAAACATGCCTGGCCAAAATAGTAGATAACATATCATTTACCTTATCCATTGGATATGGATCAGATATTGCATCCGAAATATTCAAGGCTCGACAACTCTCTTCACAACCAACCCAATCAGCTCGAGATTTAAGCCAAACTCTTTTTTTATCGTGACATTCGGGATATTCTGATTAACAGCTATCTCCATTCTAATGGAACAATGATCTGATGTCCTCAAATTTTCACAGACCTTTGCATTACAGCAGCTGGAGCATCTGTGAACACAAGATCTAGTCTATTACCTGAAATATGGGTGGGTTCCTGAATCATCTGGAGACAATCAGCAGCTGTGCAAATTTATAAGCTGACCTACCATGCTGATCAGATACATTAGAAATTGAGCTATTCTTCATGCTTTGCATTACAGTCCCAACTAAGTACAAAACAAGCTTTCCTATCCGTTGATTGAGCCAAGGCAATACCATCTAAAAGACAGTCATAAATAGAGTCATCATGTCCTGAGTTATGGCACAACGCAAATATATATATATATATATATATATATATATATATATATATATATATATATATATATATATATATATATATATATGATGAAAATTAATGCAATATCGCAAGAAAAGATGAGGAATTAAACCACATTCTCCGAAGACAATTTTAAATGTCCTCATTAATAAAGATCACCATGAATTAAAACTTGACGTTTATAGGAAACCAACCCACTCGAATGCCTATATACATTATTTTTCGTTTCACGATAATACTGTTAAGAAATCAGTAATTTCTAACCTTTTTCTTAGAGCTAATAAAATATGTCATCCTTCCTATTTAGATGAGGAAATCGTCATTATCAGGACCATTTTTTCTAATCTGTATTACCCCGATTGGTCCATATCGTCTGCCCATTTTGCAGCTAGAAAAACATTTTATGGTAATAAGCCTTCCCGCACTAACGACTTCAACAAATGTATAACATTGCCATTTAATAATAAATTAAATAGTTTAAAGGACATATTTGGAAAAGTGGGTATTAATCTAGCCTTTATATATAATAATTCCTTAAACCAATTGATGATTGCCAGGAAACCCAAAGAACATCATAACATAGAAGTATATGCAATACAATGCAACGATTGCCATAAAGTTTATATAGGGGAAACGGGGAGAAATCTAGACAAGAGATTGTATGAACACAAAAGAGATATTAGAGTGGGCAGCGAAAGCAGTGGAATATTTTGCCATGTTACAGACTTGAATCATTCGATCGATTTCAATGGAAGTAAAAGGGTATTTAAAGTACGATTTTATTAAACTGTTCACCTTTGCATCTAAATTCCCGGTTGGCAGGCTACTTCACTCGACAGCGAAGATACAGATGCACACAGGGCGGTAGTTTACAACGACAATGGACTAACTATCGAATAGTGAACTTGCATGTATGCACCTAATTTACGGTATGGCAAACAGCAATTATAGGAGGGCTGCGAGAATGTACAGTGAAAGATATCTTAACAGACATGTGCATGTTCATCAAACATTTGCAGCCATGCATAGAAGACTGCGTGAAACCGGATCATTCCGCGTTGCAAGACCTGATGCAGGCCGCCCTATAAGTATAAGAGACCATTAGATGGAGGACGACATACTTCAACAGTTTCATAATGATCAAACAACAAGCACACGCGCTGCAGCAAATGTTTTTCATGCAAGTCTCAGTATGGTATGGCGCGTGCTGCACAACAACCCTCAACATTCATTTCACATTCAGCGTGTTCAGAGCTTAAATGCTGACGATTATCCGCGGCGTGTTCAATTCGCCACGTGTTTTTTACCACAAGGACAACAACCTGATTTTGCATCAAAAGTTTTTTTCACGGATGAAGCAACATTCACGCGAGAAGGAATATTCAACACGCATAATTTGCATTTTTGGTCCCACATCAATCCACATGGTACACGGGGAAGCAGTCACCAAGAAAGATTCTCCGTAAATGTGTGGGTGGTCATTATTGACAACTATCTCATCGGCCCCTGCATTCTGCCAGAAAGACTCACTGGACGCAATTATTGGGCTTTTCCTGATGAGGTACTACCCGGGATGCTAGAAGATGTTTCCCTGGCAATTCGCAGAGGAATTTGGTTCCAACAAGATGATGCACCGGCAAATTCACGATTGCTGTCAGTAAGTTATTGGAAGATTGCTATCCTAAGCGCTGGATTGGTCGCGGCGGACCAATCTTTTGGTCACCAAGGTCTCCTGACATGACACCCATAGACTTCCAGCTTTAGGGACACCTAAAGAGTTTAGTGTACGAAACACCAGTTCTATCCAAAGAAGAACTTATCGGCAGGATTATTGATGCCTGTGCAAGGATTGCTGAAACTCCTGGTGTCTTCGCATGGGTTCAGCAATCATTCTACCGGCGCCTCCACGCATGCATCGCAGTAGATAGGCGGAATTTCGAACACCTATTCTGATTACTATCCTAACTTCAAACTCTGTATTCCTACAAAGTAAACTTATTCTGAATTTAATTTTTTCATTTACCCGACGACACGCTCTAACATATAAGTCTTAGTAACTTTTAAACTTGACATTTTTGGATACTCCTCCATAGAATAAATTATGCTTATTTAAAATAAACCTGAAGGAACCTCAGGTTAAAGTTTGTTCAAAGAATTCTGAAACCCCCTGTATATATATATATATATATATATATATATATATATATATATATATATATATATATATATATATATATATATATATATATATATATATATATATATATATATATATATATATATATATATATATATATATATATATATATATATATATATATATATATATATATATATATATATATATATATATATATATATATATATATATATATATATTATAATATTTACTATAAATCTTAAAACATTAAACTTCATGACACTTGCATTCTAAATTCTTTTGGCGATAAATTGGTAGGCCAGACCTTGAAAATACTACCATACCCTGAGCTCCTGGCGTATTTCGACGATAAATAAAATCAGGGCCAGAAAACCCTGGAATAAGGAATTCTGAATTAGATTTATTACTTGTCACTAGGGTTTCTGCAAGGAAAAGAATGTCATAATTCTCTGCATGAGCCTAAAGATCTAGAAAATTAGATCTTAAACCACGAATATTGGAATAAAGGAGACTGCATTACTTCTTATGAAAATGAGTAGCAGGTCCAGGGTTCAACTTAACATCTCCAGAAAGAATCAGAAACAAAAGCACCAGTAAAAGGTTTGAAACAAAAACATTAATAAAGCAACAAAGGTAAAGCCAACAACAAAGTAAATATAGTCAACAACAACAATATGTACAAAGGATTGAGAAGCAAAAAATTCCATAAGCCACTCTAAAAGAACCGGGAAAATTGGACAACATTGCGGAACCGGGACACCATGCAAGGCAAAATATCCCCAGAATCGCCACAAGACTGGGAAAGGACAGATGAAATGGATTTTGAAAATGAATAAATAAAAAAAAGATTAATAGAGAAAGATTAAGAATAGAACAAAGGCATCCACCTGAAAAACCCACCGAGCAGCCTTGCTCATCTAATCAGCCTGTCCTATACACTTTTTGAAAAAATCAGGTAAACGATAAGAAAGGAAAGTCAGACACTTGACCTTACCATCGGGTAGGAAACCCAAACCTAGGACTGTGAAAGGACTTGGTACAAAGACTATGGACAAAGACTATGGCACCATCCAACAGTGAGGGAACAATGGTATGATTTTGGAGTGTCCTTCTCCTAGAAGAGTTGCCTACCAAGGCTAAAGAGTCCCTTCTACCCAACTGGCATGGTTTTATATCGGAGTTTTCCTTCTCCTAGCCTTTGTTTGGGAGGAATACCCTACAAGGCAGCAGGGAGTTTGAATTTAGAGTTGTCTTTCTCCTAGCCTTTGCGTAAAGAGGCATACCCTGCAAGGCAGCAGGGATTGTGGTCTGATTATACCGTTAGCTACTCGATTACTTACATGCATTCAGTAAAGCAACAGTGGGACCACGTGAAGGTAGCATGTAGGCAGTTAGGAAGCAGAAGCTTTATATTATTTAGGAGTTAGGACCTATGCCGCATGGTTTGGAACGGATGGGTTCCTGGGGAGTTAATTGAATGTTGTGCTCAAAATGGGTGGCACAAGCGGGGATCTCGTTGAAAACGTCACCAAAGCGAACTAGGAGTGCTTGCAATTGATTCCTTTGAAGAGAGGATAGCTGGTCGCTAATCTTAATTTCCACAGACGGGGAATTATTAGTGTCAAGCAAGACATGCAACAGGTATTCTTTGTCTTGAATTACGCAAAAGGGGTCCAGGGGTTAGTCAGAATCCATTAGGGACTCTTCGTCAATTGCCACTATCTGGTTGGTGCTCGCGCGTCGGTGGTACCGCTTGAGCATGTTAACATGCAAAAGCTTTCTCCCTGAGGGAGTTTTCATTAGGTAATCGACGGGGCCACGTTTCTCGACTACTTGGTAGGGGCCCTTCCATTGTCTTAGCAATTTTTTGTTGTCCGTGAGGAAGAGTGGCAAAACTTTCTCTCCTGGGTTAAATTTCCTTTCCTTGGACTTGCAATAAAAGTATGTTCTATACTTCTTCAAATTGATGTCATCGTTTTAATAAGCAATTTCGGCGCACCTTTACAGCCTCTGTCTGATTGAAGTAGAGTTCTTTTAGGATACTCAGTGGGTCGAACATTCCTTCCATATAAAAGCTCAAATGGGACGAATCGTAACGTACGATGGGGGATATCGCGGTGGGTAAAGAGAGCTACCGGAAGAAAACGGTGCCATTCAGTGCATTAATTAACACACAGCTTTTTGAGAATGGCTTTGAAACTACCATTTAGCCTCTCACACATTCCATCCCCAGTCGGGTGAAAAGGAGTAGTAAACAAGGGCTTAATCATTAGTAATTTACTGACGTACTCCATCAATTCGGTGGTGAATTGGTGACCACGATCTGATAGAATTTCCTTGTGTAGGCCCACATGGGAAAATACGGGAATAAGAGCTTCGGTGCAGGAGATACTGTTAATTTTCTTGAGGGGCACAGCCTCGGGGAACTTGGTGTCAAAATCGGCCAGAATTAAAACGTAGCTATGGCTTTCGTTCGACGGGGAGTGTATCGGCCCGATTAAATCGATTGCTACTCGGGGAAAGCTTCAGAGCTTAGGGGGTCCCTTCTGAGAAGGCGCAGGTTAAACTCCCCCTTTTATTGCCGTCTTGTGGCAAATGTCGCATAAACGACAATATTGCAGAATTTCGCCGGTCGCGACAGGCCAATAAAAATATTTGAACATCATTTTGGCGCTCTTCGTGTGGCTAAAGTGGCCAGCAAATAGACTATCGTGAGCATTTTGAAAAATTGGAGGGACGTGGAAACGAGATACACATAGTGTGCGATACTGGGTGTCGTTTTCCTTAGTGCACACGCGATAGAGGAGGTCGTCCTTAATGGGGAAGAAAATCAGCTTATTCCCTCTGATGGTTTCGCACGTTTAATTCTAGGCATTTGTCCATAGAGGCGAAGAGACTCGCATTCCCTCTGACGTTTAGCAAAGTCACTGCACATCTCATTCTGGAATTCTGGGGCACGTTGGGGTTCTAAAGGCGTGGGGGCTTTAAGTTTCTTACTCGCGCGGGAACGGGTAGTAATGGGTTGAGCCACGGGGATGGAAGATACCGGGGAGACTGATCAATTAAGACCGCACAAAACTTGATGGGAGCTGCAACGACTTCAGCCCAACCAGTAAAATATGCGCACTCAATATAACAATTAACAATGGGAAATTTATTTGCGGGCCCCAAGTAGTCATGTACTACTGCAAACTTATCATGATCCAAAGCCAAAGATGGGAGGATTTCATCTTAAAAACTAATATACGTTCACCCTGTATCACGAACGAAGGTGGAGATCCGGCAACCATTCACTGCTCAAGTTTCGAATTGGAAGGCCCCAGGGTTACTTTTATCAAACAAAAAGTTTACCTGCTGGCCAGCAGTACTCAGCGGTGTGAAGAAGAGGCAGCTTCATTTTACAACAGTGGGGGTGCAGAAGTGGCACTGCTTGGTGCACCTAGGGAGAAGAAGTGCCTATAAACTGCGAGTTATGAGGGCAATTGGTCCTTACATGACCCTCAACTCCACAGGAAAAACAAACGATGGTCCTCCTGGGGAAGGAAGAAGCAGGGGGTTTGAGAGCAAAGGGCTTGACATCACGGTGGTACGACGAGAAGAGGGGTTTGGGTTTGGCGGGCCCAGTCACCTTGATGAACTTGTTTCCACTGTTAGGAACAAATTTTTTCTTGCTTGCTTTGGACTTGGGAGATGGAGGTTCTGACTTCTTCCCTTTTTTAGATAACAGGTGTGGCCAGCAGCGGAGACGTCTGCTTTTTTGATGCATTCCTTAAGAATATGGCACATCCGGTCCTTCGCGGAGGACCTGATTTTCGAAAGAAGCGACGCAATAAATTGGACCTTGAGGACGAAATCGACCAGAGCGTCGTAATCATGAGGCACTTTGGACGCATGAATCCAAAAATTAAAATGACACGGCAGGGAGTAGCCAAACTGACGCAAGATCTGGTTTGGTTGAATGCGACAATGCCCTAAATTTATCTCGGTAGAACTCCGGGGTCATATTATAGGCGGCGAGCAGCTCGGCTTTTAACGAAGAGTAATCAATCGTTGCCTCTGAAGGAATGGAGATAAAAATTTCCGTGAGTTGGGAACTCAGCAGGGGCAATAATTGTGCTACGCCGTCCGTCTCGATGTCCCAATGACTAACCTCAAACATCTTCTAGAAGTGGGTGAGATAAGACCCGAAGTCTTCTCCTTGTTGGAATACTGGGAGTTTTATGGTCGCTGAGTGCGGTGCGTCTAGTCTGGAGCTTCCTGAATTTATGAAGAGCGTCTCGTTCCTAACCCTGCACATGTCTAATTCGTGGGAGCGAATCCTCTCTCTCTCTTTCTTCGAGTTTTTTTTCTCTTTCTTCGCGTTCCATTTGTCTTTCTTCGGCTCTTTCTCTTTTCTCTTCCTCCTGGATGTAGGCTACTAGGTCTTTTCAGTTGAATCTTTGGGGCTCATCTTGGGCCTGCAAAATTCCAAACGAAGACATGTTACCGGTTTTAGGCGAGAGAAGCGACAACAAGAAATAAATTAACGCACGACAATGAATGTGGCAGGATTTCAGGTAACGCACGAATAGAAGTGCGACCGGGTTTTGCTTGACCCAACGAAATTACGAACAACAAAAAGAAAAAAACACTCGCGGAAAATAATACATTTACTTCGAACGGTGCGGATTCTATCCGCATAATCACTCGGTAAAATTTTAAGGACGAGATTTTACAATGCAATTTATAAATGTACCTTCAACTTACGGCAGACGAAATGAGGCCTTGAAGGACAACAATTCAATTCCGTGGAGAAATAAAATAATGGTGATGCACGGTCACACAAAATAAATTCCCACACAAAAAAAAAATGGGAACGGGAAAAATACAATTGTGTAAGAAGTAATTCATCGCATTTTGATCGCCAGAACCGGAACCAAGATTAGCCAATAATTTACCAATTTAACCAAGGAAATCGCCAATAAACCTGACACCAATTTAATATAATATAGGTATTACTATATGTCGTAGGTTGATGTTAGATCTCAACCTTTTCAAAATTCGCCCACGCTATGAGAGTGAGCGAAATTATGAATAAGAATCAGAGTGCAATTAAGTATCAGAGTGCAGTTTAGGTTGGCCAATGCTTAGCTATCTTGGAAAGTTCTGTGTTAATAGAAAGAGAGTACAAAATATACTTTACTACTATGTAAATAATATATTTACAAAATTAAAAGGGGTTTTAAGTAATGTATATAATCATAGGAGACGTACACTAGTCTCAGCTTCAAAGAGCGACCTGGGCGGTGTCAACCACCATAAACACGAAGGGACAATTTCAGATAAGAAGCTCAAATGACCTTGAGCGCACGCCAAGCTAAGATGACGGAGGCTTAGAGGATGGGGGCAGGGTGCACAGGAGAGATGCGCGTTGCGGTTATCTCGAAGATTTTTACCGAATGAGTAATCATGCCTTATTAGAGACGGGGTAGATTTTACAATAGAAGCCTCTTGACAAACGACTATTACGCTAGATGAACTCCGATCTTGCCTCCGGGTTTAGAATGCCGAATCAAGAATTTGACGCATCGAGTTCGGGTAACGGGTAGCAACGAGTACAGGGTTGACTCTCGTGAGTTCTAGGAGAATACACGGAACTTTATGGGTTCTGCAAGGGTTTGCGCGGAACTTACGGGGACGGGAAGATGTCAGATACTCGCGGATACTCGGGACACAGGCAGTTACTGGTAGTTACTGGCGGTTATTAGCGGTTACTGCTGTCCAAGTCTGGCGTCAGACGTTTTATTGGGGTGAGGCGGGGGGGGGGCTGTGTCCCGCGCCTGAAGGATGGGGGTTCCAGTTGACAAACTCTTCACCGGGCGAGGTGGACTTTGCCCGATTCACGCCATCCCAGGATAATCCCGGGAGGACCCTTCGTGCTCCTAAGTGCTTTCGTTAGCGTGGATTAAAAAGTGTGTCTTCTCTCTCTCTCTCTCTCTCTCTCTCTCTCTCTCTCCTTAAAAGGGGCGGGTGCACGCGTCTTTTCTCTCTCTCTCTGACAGGGAGATTTATTTATACATTTGCTGACCTGTGATGCTCTATTCCCACTGAGACTTAATTCATGGAAGATTAAAATTATTTAAATTACGAGGGGCGGTCAATAAGTTTTGCGATTCGGATATTAGGAAACGAGATATGAGGAAAAGTGTTTTATTATTTTTCAATATAACTACCCTCTACTTCAATGCACTTGCGCCACTTGTCCCTGAGGCTTCGAATTCCCGACAACCAGAAATCTCCCGATTGCTGTTCAATCCACTCTTGGACGGCGAGCTGGACATCTTCATCGTCCCCAAACCGGCGTCCACGCAGTGCAGCCTCAAGCTGGTGGAATAAAAAGTAGTCGCTAGGAGCCAGATCTGGACTGTAGGGGAAGGGGTGAGCTCCTCGAATCCGCACTCGCGCAGGGCATCTTGTGCAACTCTGGCCTTGTGGACTTTGACGACTTCGAAGTCGATCATGGGGCGTGAAGTTTCTAGAAACCCAACGGGCAGAGACCTTGGCCATGGCCAGATTGTCGTGGATGATGTTGATAACAAGTTCTCGCTCGATTTCTTCGACCTTCACCCGTCTATTTTCGAGGATTATCCTCTCCACACGGGCCACATTATCCTCGCTGGTCACGTCTGACGGGCGTCCTGGACGGGGCTCATCTTCAAGGGACTCATGACCATGGCGAAACTCTCTATTCCAGACAGCAATTGTTGAATAGGAAGAGGCGGTGTTGGTGTATACTGCAACTATGCCTTCATGGATCTCTTTCGTTTATTCTTGCCTTCCTTGGTCAAAAATTTGATCAGTGCACGGTGCTCAACCTTCTCCATTGTTGAAAAAATTTGTGACTGATTATCTGCGATCAGCTACTGCTTCTTAAATAGACGAGGCAGGAGCGTGCGGCTGCAGGTCCTGACTTGTCATAACTTGTCCTAACACCCCCCTACAAACAGCCATCCCCCCTCCTCTGTTTTGACCTACCAATTTCCAAAACTTATTGACCGCCCCTCGTACCTAGTGTAAACAAACTTCACAAACAGGTTGTGTGCTTGATTGATTTAAACTAAAAAGCGATCCATGTATCGATGAAAATAAAGAGAAAGAACATTAGAAAGACCTCATACGTTACATTTCATAATAGAAGAATGCGAATGTAGATCTTTTAGTGTAGGTAGTATCAAGTCACAGAGGGCTATGATGATTCCTATGTAAATGAGTTTATTGCAACAATTGGCTCCTGATTAGACGACAATATAGGTGACTGTATGTGTGTCGGTTAAAATAACCGATTGTTACTCATCCTTTAGTACGCTTCGATTGGCCGAGTAAATACAATAATTCGCGACATCTTGTTAAGTAGTTTCTCACTGGTATACGTTTCGAATTTCAAATGGACACACGAGGAGTTCTAAATGTGGTAGGGAGCTTACTAATAATTATGAATCTCAGCGAGTTGAAAAGGGTTTAAGATTTAATCTAAGGAACCAGTTGGGCAGCTGCCCAATCCAACTGGATTTTGATTGGCAGAAAAATTAAAAGGAATCAAATTAGTTATAAAAGAGGGAGATGACTCCTCCTACGTGATAATTGTTTTTAAAAAAATGAGGAGTTAAAAGATTCCTCTCCCAGAATGAAACGAGTTCGGGACAGGCGAGGAATAGTTGAAAGGATTGTGAAACAGGACGATCGGGGAGTAGCGAAATGAAAGCCTTCTAGTAGAAAAGGGGTGGCCAATGCAAACGCGGCAAAGGGTCACCTCTAAAGACCGTAGTTTCTGAAGTTTCGAGGGACAAGAGCGAACAGACTTTTTGATTTTATATAATTTAAATGATGAGCCTCCATCCAATTCGTCCTCATACAACTGAAAAATATATTCTCTAGAGGCAACGAAATCTCGATGAGGCAATACAAAGTGGGCTGAAGGGGCCAGTTGATTAGCCCTCTTGTTGCCCCAGACCCTTAGATGCCCATGGACCCAACAAAATATAATTCGATTTCAGGACGCATTCTTGACCAGCCAGTTACAGAGTTATGTGACTAAGGGATGGGAAGCATTAAAAGAGTGAATTGCCTGTAAAACACTCCTAGAGTCGGAGAAAATAAGGAAATCTTGAAAGGATACAATTTGTATCATTCCTAAAGCTAGAAGAATGGCTGCATGTTCAGCGGTAAAAATAGAATATGCCAGTGGCAAAGACAAAGTTAAAAAAGCCACGGTCTAATTTTTAGCCATCCGTGTATATTGGGCAGTGTTGTATATGTGAGCTCGCATGCTCTAAAAACAGCCTCTTAAGAATCAAGAATCTGTGGGCGACTTGTCCAGGCTCCATATGCTGGTACAAACTGTAGTAGGCGGAGCACGATAACTAGGGGTTAGCGACGAAGGAAGGGCAAGGACCCTTAGAGCACCCAGGTTCAGGGGGCGGGGTGAGGGAGACAACCTATCGAATGCCACCGTTGACTCGACAGCATAGGGGAATCTGTAAACCTCTGATACAGTGGCCTGCGGTACACAGCAGAGGTATCGCATCCAAATCTGGAGTCACTGATAACGCAAGGGAAGTACTCCACTCTCACAGTAAGGCTCTTGACGGGAGAAGTGCATAAGGCTCCCCTGGAGAGACAAACTCCGAGGTTGCGAATCGGGTTTAGCATTTTAAGGGCTAAGGGGAAGACAAAGAATAAATTTTGCATCCATAGTCTAATCTGGATTGGAAAAGGGCAGTATATAGTGACCGCAATGCTTGACGATCACTGCCCCACGACGTGTGGAAGAGGACTTTCTAAATATCTGGAGGATAGCTTTGGGATCAAGAGATACGCTCAGAAACCGAAACTCAGAGCTAAACTTTATATCTACAACTTGTAGAGAGACAGATGGCGGAAAAAGAGCCCCTTACCCCAGTGGAAATACATTGCATTAGTTTTGCTCGTGGAAAAGTGGAACCCCCCAAGTTATGCATTTTCTGAGACCCCCATCGACTGCTAGTTGCAGCTGACGCGGTGCTGATTGAAGGCGAAACGAGGAACAGTGTAGTGCTAAGTTATCAATGAACAGGGTCGCTGATATACTGCCTGGGAGAGAGGAAATGATATCATTGATCACTATTACGAAACATAAAACACTTAAAACGCTGCCCTGAGGAACTCCCTCCTCTTGGGGTTGCAGGTAGGAGTGGGTGGCTCCAACACGCACCATAAAGAATCGAGATGCTAAGAAACTTTGAATAAAGGACAATAAAAGACCTCTCATATCCCAAGTACAAAAATAACAGAGTGTGGAAGGAGGTGCCGATTCATATCAAATTGGATCCCGTCATGGCCAAGAGAAGTGGATCTACAAAGTGACAATGCAGCACGCAAATTGTGGATGGAGAATAGGGCATTATACGCAAGGTTAGATTTTTTTTAGAAAATTGAGTATGAGATTCTTGGTTTGATTTAAAGGCTAGAAAAGCCTTATTTTAACGGCTGACACTACTGACAGCACGGAAATGATCGGCCAAGGCATTGTTGATCACTAGGATGCATTCACTAATGATCTCTGTAAGTTGAGTGTGTGGGCATTATGGCTGGCATAACAACCCCGGATCTTGGTAATCCTTTTCAAGATCTTTGTGGTAGGGTTTATAGAGGAAATTGATGAAACGTAGCGGCGACAAGAAGTTCAGCGAGCCTGACGAAGGGTTCTTTAGCGATATGCTCAAGCTCGGTTTTGGTGAACCTTATTGCAGGAGGGAAACGGTCTTATTGGCAGAGAATATTCAGCATCAGGAGAAGAGTCCATTGAATATTCTTGAGGTTCGGCCGAGTCAGCTCCAGAGGCTGCCATGGTATTGGTGACCGATGAAATGCTTCAGGTGTGTCAGAACTCGAACGTGAGGGTCGTTTTTTCCAGCGTCACGTCGAACGTATGAGAAGAGATGGCCAAGAGATGAGGTTTGTGCTCGAGCACCTTAGCGAGCCTCTCTCACGTCCAGACACAGAGAGTCGCACAATGCGAAGACCTCCTTTTCATATAAGAATATTGGACATATTTTTGATGCGACACTGTAGGCACCTCCGCAGTTAGCAAAGCACGATGTTTGGGTGCATTCAGGGCAATGGTAATCAGAACTGCAATTCACGCAGGAACGGGAATGCCGACAGGCACGACCAACATGTCCAAATTGATTACAATTGAAGCAACGTCTAAGTAGAGGCTTACCGGGACACGAAGGTATCCAGCTTTAATAAACTGTAGCAGTTCCTGATGTTCAAACGTTAAAACTGATGTGACAATTGGGACTCTAGTATAGACTACAGTTTTAGTTACATTGTGTACATGTGTGACGAGTTGGGTACTAAGCTTTCTTTGAAGGCTGGGGAGCTTGTAATCCCTAAATTCGTTTGAACAGACGACACCTTTGACAAAATTCAGACGTAGATGGGGCAAAGCGGTTACGGGAACTTTGGTTATCTAGGACAGATCTCGCACAAGATTATGTTGAGATTGAGATGACACCACCTCGACTACTATATCACCATTACCTCTTGACGACATCAGACGGTGTTCATCACAGCGGGACTCAAATGAGTCATTAACGTCAAACACATCCACCTTTAAAAGTGGGATTTTCAGACGATGAACTCTTGACTAGAAAGTGGGCATAGTCTAAATCTGAGTCCACATCATTGGTATAGTGATCCAACGAGTGAGGGAAGGCTGAAAGGGGGACTGAAGAACGTCTGGCACGAGAACCATTACGAGAAGGGGAAATTTTAGGTTTATACTTAGCCATTGCAAATAGAAATAACTTCAAATTCTCTCTCAGGACTCTCCACCACGGAGGGCTACAAGAGCCCGGCGCTACTGCAACTCTAGATTCGGTTACGTCCGGTATGTCCTCTTGGAGAATAGATATGGATCCACCACACCATCTTTATAGACTGTGTGATCTTTGCGCGATATCCTTCCTAGCTGCATGTAATATTTGTAGGGGAGACAGTTATTGCCTAGAGAGATATGCGGTTTTAAAGCAATGCTCCCTGTTATGTAATTTGGGTAATCATGACCTATTCGATGGCAGATGCCTCTTGCGAACAGTGCTTCCAGATGCTTTCCTGCTGTTTTTATTACTGCATCCGTTCACAGCACAATGGGCATTAATTTCCTCCATGAATATCACTGGGTTTCTATCATCAAAGATGTTTTTAAAGTTGTTAATCCACTTTTGATCGTGATAGCAACTCCATCATTTTATTCACCTAGATAGGGTTGCCTCGTCGTTGTTAAGGTTGACTAAGCGTTCCAAAATTAAGATGATGTCCGGATCCATTTAGATGGAACCATCTTCAAGTGGAGCTTGTGAACAGTTCAAGTCTCGACTGAACAAAATATTGCACGAGTTAGACTAGCTAACTTGCTACATAACTTAGCTAGAAGAACTGGACTTAACCACTACGATAAATCTCCACCAAATTTAGGCGATACTCGTAGTCTATATCTACCTTACAATCAAATACGAACACCAATTAATACAATTCAAAAGGACCTTAGAATCACATTCCCTTCTTTAAATTCACATGCGAGTTAAACGTTAACGAACGAAAGAGTGATGAGTGATAACGAAAAGAGCGAGAGAAAGAGAGATAGAGTAGAAGAGTCACCAAAATAGATGTACCTCAAAAGACCTTTGCATCCATTCTAAGGAGGTACTAGTGTCGTCGTCTTCCAACTAGTCTAACTCGTGCAATATTTTCTTCAGCCGAGACTTGAACTGTTCACAAGCTCCACTTGAAGATGGATCCATCTGTCGTATATCTTGCACGAGAGAAAGTCCCTGCTAACGCTAGTCCTAACTTCAGGGTACATCAAACTTGTAACCGAGATTGCGTGTGAGATTCATGTGCAACGTGAACAACTTCCGGTAGGCCACGTTTTAAACTCTTCCTATAACTTTATAGAACTCATGATCTTACCACGTATATGGCGCGTCCATAGAAAGAACAGCCCCAATTCTCGTTAATCAGCTTCGTTTTGCAAATTGCAAAACGAGGAGATATGAGATTACCACTAAGCAGCGTGGAACCAAGAGCCAGAGCCATTTTGGGTAAGCACCAAAGTCAACCATCGCATTGAAACTATATTGAGGTAAGCTACCAAAGAAAACTATTTTTTAGCATTTTTATCATTAGTCTTTAAAATATAAATAAATATACATTCATATTGTTTTTGTGCTAATAAATAAGTGTTATCTTGCTATGAAGGATAAATTTATTATAGATTTGGAATTAATTTTTAGAGGTGGTGCGATGAAAAAAGGTTTGTGTCCAAAGAGTGCGCTATTGCCCAAAATTTGGGGAAATAATGAATTAAACGAACAAAACCCTGGGGCACCCTGCTGCTCACGGGGGACCACATTGAGGCTGCACCTTTTACTTTCACCTGCTGCCTCTGGTCCGTCAACTAGTTCTCAATCCAGTCAGACACCTTCCATTTAATGCTGAAGGCGCGGACTTTACTCATTAACCCGAAGTGGGGCACATTATCAAAAGCCTTTTAAAAGTCTAAGATAAGATGTCTACAGCCTGAACAGCATAGTACTTACTCAATCTACTATGGAAGAATTCTATTAGATTTGTGAAACACAAATGGTTCCTGCAAAGCACGCTGGGCATCTAAGATCAGGTTGTGAAATTCTAAGAGCACAACTATGTGACCAGCTCTTATGCTATGCAGCAATTTATCCGTAATGGACGTGGGGGAATGTAGGAAGAGATGGAGAGAGGGAGGGAGGGGACGATGAAAGGAAAGATGGAGTGTGTGAGGGAAAGATATATATAGATAGAGAGAGACAGAAAATTACAAGGAGTTAGAAGGAAGATGCTTAACTAAAAGTTCTTGCAAGCTATATCGAGGAGACACTGTTAGGAACGCTAACATAATATGTAAGAGGAAACGTATTTCAAAAATGAAAGCTCTCCCTGCCAACCTCTCCTCCCTTAATAGGAGGGTAAGGAAATTGAAAACTGACCTATGAATGCTGAAAAAAGGGGCATATTTATGAATTTTGACAGAATAGCTAAAAACTTCTTCTAACTTTTCGATTCATTCGTCTCAATTCTGACGAGAGAGAGAGAGAGAGAAGGAGAGAGAGTCACATCGATATACAGATCCCAACAAACTCTTAGTCCATACATGGTGATCTGTGGTAAGTATATTCCCGTCAAATTCGGTGAATATGTAACCAGGAGGCAAGGAATCGAGGTCTATAATCAAAGTATTTATCTATACGACGTTTGAAGTTATCAACGGTGTTGCATTTTATTGGGCCACGATATTTTTACTCCTAAGTCTATCTCTCTATCTACACTTAAAATTAGAGTGTCATTTAATGAGTAATTTGCTTTGCTGTTTGCGTATCCGATATGGAGCACTTAACAATTATCCACTTTAAAAGACATTTGCCACAATTTGTTTAGGTTGTCTTGCATTTGTTTATTCTTTCCGTTACTGAGTAGTGTACTCGCAATTGTAGTGTCATCATCAGCAAACTTCGATTTTCTGCATGAAAAGCCTTTCTGTGTTGACAATGTATACAAGAAGTATAACTGTTACTAGAACTGAGTCATGAGGTCACACAAAGTGTTTAAGTCATTTTGACTAAATATTGCTCTCAGCCTACTAAAATTCGCTGTTCTAAAGTCGGGGACTTATTTCTTACTACCTATTATACCGGGTGTTGCAAAAGTTCTGTTGCACTCGTTGTTTTTTTTTCTTTCGGCAGGTTTGGGTGTGTCAAACAAGCTCGACTTATCTAGCAGGGCCAATTAAAACGTCTTTTCCATTGTGTTAAAATGTGTCGAGATGGAAGTGAAAAGAATCGAGATCTCTGCTCTCTTGCGCGAGGGCCACAACAAGCCCGAGATCGCCAAGTGGCTCAATGTCAGCCAGATAACGGTGCACAGAGTGGAGAATAGGCTCAAGAATGGAGAAGACCTCAAAGATTGACCTCGTCAAGCAGACCTCAAGTTGTTAACCGTTTGGCTGATAAAGGCCTTCAAATAGATCCGAGACTCAAAAGGACTGTTATTGAGAAGAAGAAAAAATAACATCTCGGTTTTCACGTTGTTCAGGGCCGTCAAGGAAGAGCCTAGCAAAAACTTAAGGTGCATGCAAAGGCCGCTGTTTACCGACCATATGCGAGAACAAAGTCGTGAACGCTGTCGTTGCTCTCTTAACGACTTGAATTGACATGGCAAACGAATTATGATTTTTTATGATGAAGATCCTTCATGGTTGATCCATTTATCAACAGGCAGAACGACCGCGTGATAAGCTTAAGCTAGGACGTCTAATAAGTTCGCTACGTGTCTATGACCAATAACCCAGCCTCTGTGATGATGATCGGCATCGTGGCTTCGAATGGCGAGGAGCTACCTCCGGTATGACTCGTGGCCGGTAACGGCTTCACCGCGGTTGATTACAGGTACATCGTAGTTACAAATTTCCTGCCCTGGGTGAGAAAGATCACGAAGAAAGTGAAATACGAGTTTCACCAGGACAGAGCCTCGGCCCACACTTCCAAGACCGTGCAACAGTGATTGAGGTCGAACAAGAACTTTGGGTTCAAGGATATTTGGCCGCTGCGGTCACCCGACATCGATCCTCTAGACTACAGGTGTTATGCATTGCGAGGGCGAGGCCTGCAAAGGCTCTCACAGCATCGTCAACAAGCTGAATTCCTGCGTCAACCGTGGGTGGGCTAGCATAAGGAAGGACCACTTTCGCAACGTGTGCGTGGCCTTCATGTCCCACCTGGCGCGCATGCTCGCCAGGAGAGAGAGAGAGAGAGAGAGAGAGTGGGTGAGTATGTGTAAGAGAAGAAGAGAGAGAATAAGAAAGTGAATGTAAAAGAGAGTAAAAGAGATAATAGAACTGAAAGAGAGAGAAGTAGAGAGAGAGTTAGTGAGATAGTAAGGGAGATATTGGGCTATAATGTGAGAAATATTTTGAGAATGTGAGTGAGATGAAGATATAATATAGAGAAAGTAAGAGAGAGGGGGAGAATGGGGAGGGGAGAGAAAGAAGTAGAGGGAAAAGAGGGGAAAGGGTTAGAAGGGGATTTTTAATTTCTATAAATGGACAGACACAAACACACAGACTTCATTTTTATTATATATATATATATATATATATATATATATATATATATATATATATATATATATATATATATATATATATATATATATATTATAGCTCGAGAACAAAAATTTTAGATTTTACTTGGTGTTATTTCCTTGTTCTCAATATAGATTGACTTCATTGTGCCGTCCTTTGCTTTCCTTGATCCTTGTTTCTTCAAATGTCCCTATTGCCTGCCATTTAAATCTCCGGTTTCTTGTCACCCTGCTCATTTAGGTAACGTTTCTCTTATGTTGTACTCTATTTTTATATAGTATGTAATACAAATTGTCAGCATCCTTCTTTCTCTGTTCAAAAAAGTTATTTAAAGGCACAAATTAAATATGGTGAAAGTCCAGTGGTTGTTGTTATCACATGCAGAACTTGTATTTGCTCTTCCATTATATATATATATATATATATATATATATATATATAAATATATATATATATATATATATATATATATATATATATATATATATGTATATATATATATATATATATATATATATATATGTATATATATATATATATATATATATATATATATATATATGAATCCATTAAACCACATTGAATACTTTTAACTGTGATCAAAGCGGTGCTCGCTGCCTCAGTGTGCCTGGTTCGAATCGCTTCCCTGCACGGATTTTTTGGAAAAAAGGTAATAAAAATATTACTACAAGGAAAAATTATTCCGTTTTCTCTTTCAATGTGGTTTAATGGATTCATTTTCATCATTCTCTCGTGCTACTTTGACAGATATATATATATATATATATATATATATATATATATATATATGAGTGAGGAAAATAGGCCAGGAGGGCGGAAGAGTGAGAGAGAGATACAAAGTGATATATATATATATATATATATATATATATATATATATATATATATATATATATAAAGATTCAGACAGATAGACAACCAGACAAACATATAGTCAGACAGACACAGATATAATCATAGAAAGGGAGTTTGGTAGGAAGTGTGAAACAGAGTTAGAGAAATAGAGAGAGCGAGTCAGAGAAAGACACATGAAGAGAGACAGAGAGTGAAAGATAGATACAGAGAGAAAAAGAAACATTTTGAGTTAGAGTGAGATAGAGTTGTAATGAGTGAGAGAGTTACAAGGAGTTACAAGAAAAGAGAGTACCCTAGGAGACCTTACGGTCCATTCAAAGAGAGTACCTTTCGACTAGCAATCGAGCGGGCACATGGCTGCTCAATTGTTTTGCGTCCCGAAACAGCCACTTTTCAAGACTTTGTCTAGTCTTGACTTGAACTGGTCAACAGATTCACTGTTGACAACTTCCACTGGAAGTGCGTTCCACTTACCGCAGATACTGTAGGTGAAAAGATTTCCACACAGATTGTGGTTGGAATGCTTCAGTTCACGTTTGAAGCCGTGATTGCGCGTTCTGTTCTCACTCAGTGTGAAAATATCCCGGTAGTCAACATTGTCGAACCCTCGAAGTATTTTGAAGACCTCGATGAGCTGACCACGCAGTCTACGGGTTTCCAGCGAGAACAGATCTAATTCCCCAAGTCTATCCTCATAACTTTTATGTCGGATAGAGGGAATAAGTTTGGTTGCCCTAGCTTGTATGCGTTCAAACCTTGCGATGTCCTTTCGAAACGAAGGACTCCAAAATTATACGGCATCCTTCAGGTGCGGCCAAACGAGGGAGTTGTACAGACAAAGTACTATCTCCTTGTTACGGTATCCAAACTGGCGCTTTATGTAGCCTAACATCCTTTGGGTTTTTTTCTCTGCCTCGATGCACTGTTTCGAGAACTTGAGGTCGCTAGTAATAGTTACACCCAAGTCCTTCTCAGTGTCACTTGATTCAAGGGCAGTGCCCTTAACGATATACTGAGATTGGTGGTTTCTGTGGCCGATATGCATTACTTTGCATTTCCCCACGTTAAAAGGCATTTGCCACGTGTCCAACCACTTCCCAATCTTCCAAAGATCTTCCTGCAGGCGGGCAGTATTTCCATCCTTTGCAACGTTCATACCAAGCTTGGTATCGTCGGCAATTTTGGAAATCTTGGCAACCATGTCACCGTCCATGTCGTTGACGTAGATGATAAATAGTAGTGGTATCAGGACAGAACCTTGAGGCCCCCGCTAGTAACGGGCACCCACTCAGAAGCCTGTCCATTCACCACCACCCGTTGCCGTCTGCCACTTAGCCAGTTCTCGATCCAGCCGGCTACTTTTCCGTCTATGCATAGCGCTCGCACTTTCCGGAGAAGGCGGCGGTGTGGTACCTTATCAAAGGCCTTCTGAAAGTCTAAGTACACCACATCCACCGCCTTGTCATGATCGTGCTGACTGAACACGAAGTGGAAGAATTCCACAAGGTTCGTCAGGCATGACCGTTGCCTTCGGAAGCCGTGCTGGGAACTCCTCAGTAGCAGGTTGGACTCTAAATACGACGTCATTTTGTCCACCATCATGCTTTCCATTAGTTTACCGACTATCAAAGTCAGACTGATAGGTCGGTAGTTTGACGGATGGCTGGGGTCTCCTTTCTTGAAGATCGGAGTCACCTCCGCCTCACGCCAGTCTCTAGAAACGCATCCGGTCCGGATTGACATGTTAAAAATAGCGCACAGATGTCGTGATACTTCATCGCACTCTTCCTTCAGCACCTTGGGTAGAAACCCGTCCGGTCCAGGGGACTTATTCGTCTTTAGGTCAGCGATCTTTTTCTTTATTTCTCCTTCGGTGAAGTCAAGTACCTCCAGCTTTTCCCCCGAGTAGGAATCCGTCGGCTGGGGAATGGGACCACACTCTTCAGTAAACACTGAAGAGAAGTAGTCGTTGAGGAGGTTAGCATTTTCTGCATCTGAATGCTTTAATGTCCCCTACTCATTCCTCAAGGGGCCAATCGTTCGACGGATTGGTTTACGGCTGTTTACATATCCAAAGAACTCCTTGGGATTCTCTTTACAGAGTCTCGCCACTCGGAGTTCCTCAGACCGCTTAGCCGCCCTTATGCTGGACTTCACTCTCCTGGCTAGCCTCCGGTATTCATCAAAGTCACCCAAGATCTTCGATTGCTGGTACACATTTCTCTTCTCCCTAAGCAGCTGCCCGATTTCTCGATTAAACCCCTTTGGTTGAACAGAGGACCGACGGGAGCATTTCAGAGGGATGAAACGCGATTGAAGACTCCTGAATGTTGGAGTTGGAGAGGTATAGTGAGGGAAAGATAGTGACAGAGAGTTAGAGAGAAAGTATAAAAGAGAGTGTGTAAGTGAGAGACGTTATACATAGAGAGTGTGAGAGGGAGTGAGAGAAAGTGAGTGATAAGGGGGGATTGAGATTGCGATTGAATGAGAGAGAGGAAAGAGAGAGTTATAAGGATTTACAAGGAATAGTAGTACCTCAAAAGGCTATATTGTCCATTCCGAGGAGGTACTGCTTTTTAAGACCCTATCTCATAGCTTGAGAGAAGGTATAGTAAAGTTGAAGGCTCTACCCACCCTCCTCTCCCACCCGAATCATCTGGGTATGGGAAATCGAAAAAGCCACATGGTATGTGGAATAAAAGTACACAGTCAGGAATTTATATAGAAAAGTTTAATCTATCTCTATGTTTATTTCCACCCTAACTTTACGATAACTTTTATAATTAGCAACAAGTTGTATTTTTAATAGTTAATATTACTTATAACTTTATCTACCCTATTTTTAAATGTGTTCACGGTGGGATTCGAGACATCTCTTCTGACAACTGATTCCATGCATTGACAATATTATATAAGAGAGTTACTACATACATTGAGTCTTTCCTTTCTTGGAACGAGATTCATGCTGTTATTACGTGTAATATTTCTATTTAATTCGAACCTGATGGAGTAGTCCACATTTTCGATTCCATTTAGGATTTTATATACCTTAATTAGTTGACCTCGTATGCGTCTTGCTTTTATTTTAAAAGGGTTTAACTTTATCAGCCGTGTTGTATAACTGTATTTTCTTGATGAAGGTATCATTTTTGTAGCCTTATGTTGTACTTTTCCTATCTTTCTATATTTTTTTCTGTGGGAGGGTGACCAAACCTGTGCACAGTATTATAGTTGTGGTCTTACTAGGGCGTTGTACAAGTCTATTAATTCCATTTTACTTTTATAGTTGATCTGTCGCTTAATATAACCGAGTATCTTCAGCGCTCTATTTTTTACGTCAACACAGTGCTGTGCAAACTTGAGATTATCCGACACATAAATACCAGATCCTTTTCTTTTTCTGTTTCTGCTATTGTTTTTTCAAGGAGTTTGCATTCTGCTTTCGGATTTTTGTGGCCAACGTGCATCATTTAGCATTTTTCAAAGTTCAATGGAAGTTCCCATTTTTCAGACCAATCGTCTATGTGGTCATTGTGTTTTTGAAAATCTACTATATCTTGGTTGGTAATTATACTTTTACTCAGTTTTCAATCGTCAGCGGATTGAGAGATTTTTTTAAATCAATCCCACGTCTAGGTCGTTTACGTAAATAAGAGAGAGCAAGGGTCCCAGGACAGAGCCCTGAGGAAGCCACTACTCACAGTTATCCGATCAGACTCTTCTTCATTGATCATGACTCTATGCTTATGATCACTAAGCCAGTTCTAAATCCAATTTGCTATATTTCCTGCTAATCATAGAGCTCTAACTTCGGACATTAATCTCTTGTGTGGCACCTTGTCGAAGGCCTTTTTAAAGTCTAGCTACAGAATATCGACAGACCTCTCACTGCTATGAATTGTGTTAATGTAATGAAATAATTCTAATAAATTTGTAAGGCATGATCTATGTTTCCTAAATCTGTGTTGTGTGTTTCTTAATAATTTGTTTGTTTTTAAATGGCTTACTATATTTTAGCCATAATTCTTCCAAGCATTTCGCCAATCATTGATATTAGACTTATAGGTCGATATTTGCAACCCAGATCTTTACGTCCTTTCTTATATATTGGCGTCACATTGGCTAATTTCCACTTTTAAAGGAGTGTAGTATTTTTAAGTGATCAGTAAAAAATATACGTTATTTGGTCCACTACTGCCTGTTTTACTTCCTTGAAAACTTTTGGTACTATCGTATCGAGCCTGGGGCTTTGTATCTATTCATTTTATCTATTCATGTTCGTAAATTGTTGACCGTACACTTAAACATTTTTAGTGGCTCATTGGCTAAATACCTTAATATTTAGTATAATAGTTTGATTTAAGGCCTCGTGGTGAAAACTGTTGTGAAATATTTGTTTAGTGCAGTGGCTATATCTTTATCTCAGACTTGTAAATTATTCTGCTGATCATTGATTGGCCCAATACTGTTTTTTTTTTGGTTTTCTGCTATTAACTAGGAAAAGATTTCTTTGTGATTTGCTTTACAGTTTAATGCTACTCTCATTTCCTCATTAGGCTTTGCTCTTTTAATTCCGGCGTTTACTCTTCTTCTGAGTTCTATATATTTTTTTTGTTTATTTCTGAGCGATTTGACTTGATAATCTTATAATCCTTGTCTCTTTTTATTTCTTTTGTTAACCATTTAAGGGTTTTGTTTTTTCCACGGACTCTGACTGCTACATAAATAAATTAGGATTGTTTCATTAAAAGATTGTTTTTCAAATCATTCTAGGCGTCATTTATGTCTCTACCAGTTATTTTGTAATTTTTGAGGCTTTTTCTAATTCTATGAAAGTAGCCTTTTGTATGTCTAATTTTGTAGTACTTCGTACAATTTTTTGTGAGGTATATTTACTTCCTATTCTATTATGTTGGTCGTCATCGCTGTTACAAAGCTGATCGCCTACGCTTAAGTTTGAAATATGTTCATCATATTAAATTAAGATTAAGTCCAATATATAATCTCTTGTTGGCTATGTGACCCATTGAGTTAGCAGGTTATCGTCTATAAAATTTAGTAATCTTTGTCTTTCAGAATCTGAGTTCTTCGTCAACCGATTTGGGGGCAGTTGAGGTCGCCAATAATGTGTAAGATTCTGTCCTTACTCACTCTCGTCAAAACTCATAAAATCTAGTGTCTGTTTCAGTTGATTGGTATGGCATTCTATACGCTAAATATATGTGCAAACGTTTATCTACATTTAATTGTTTATGATAAAATGGTTAGAATGATGGTGATGGTGATGGTGATAGTGATATGTGCCAGGTTGCCTTGCTAACGCTTTCCTTTTAGATTTTGTTTTTTTAGTTTTTTGTTTTTATTTGCCCATAGGAGCCTTTGTTCGCTTGGGGTTTTGTTTCTTTGTATGTTTTCTTTTTAGATGTTCTCGTTATTGTTTTGTTATTCGAGCCTTTATTCTCAGGTTTTGCTCTCTTTCAAACTTGGAAGTCTCTTTTGTCCGGTTTTTTTGTAAAAAAATGTGGGTGTACTCCTGTGCTTTAAGTTATTTTTTTCTTGTTAGTATCTTTCTTTCTCATCATTTCTTGATCTTTTTAGCTGTAAACTGGTTCAATTTCTTTCTAAACCTTTTTTCTACTGCTTTTGAAGTTTTTGCTGGATTTTTATTGGTCTATTTTCTCTATTTGTCAGCATGATTTTGTTCAGAACATCGTTTGGAAAGTTCTTTCTCATTTTGTGCGATATTTTTGGGCGCGTTAATGGATTAATAGGTTAATTGGTTCGAGTCTTGACTTTTGATATAAAATGGTTGATATTGTCTTTTTATAATTTTTTGGTTATGAAGCGGGTTACTTAGTTTTGCATCCTCTGCATATGCAGGATCTTTGTCTTTGATAATGTGTAAATCGGAATGATCGAGTATGTCATTTTTGGGCCTACTAGTGATAGTTAGAGCTTTCTTTTTTCGTCTCTTTGAGCTTACTGAACCTGTACAGGAAGAAGAATAGGGTGTTTGATTGGTTAACTTTCTTGTTATCGTGCGAACTGTATCCATCTTTCAAGATCTTCAGGCCGAGGACTTTGTCTTCAGTACTGTTTGGATACTCGATGTTGTTCGCAGTGAGTGATCTTTGACCAGTAATTCTTGAAATAATCTTCGAGCACTCTGTCTGTGTCTATCGTAGCTCATAATTCTTTCAAATCTACTTTCTCTTTTGGTTCGGAACTTTTTAATTTTCTATACGGGGTACAGAACCTTTTGGGGTGTCTTTTGATGTCCATTCTTTCGATTAGGTTGTTCTAGATTTTGTTCAGATTTCTTTTAATTAGTTCGTTTACTTCTGTTCGTACATTTCTTAGTTGTACGTACCTGTGGTTTCCGTATTACGGATTTCCTCGAACGTAGTGTAGATATTTTTCATTTTTAGCTTGATATCTTCAGTCTATGAAGGTCAGGGGATTATTCTTTATTTTGTTTTGGGGTATATAGTGAGTTGGCTCCTATCATAAGGTCTAAGATATTTTTTAGATGCAAATCTATTTCTTCTAGAAGGCTTTCGCCAAGGGAGTCAATGTTGTACTCGGCAAGATGGTCTTTGTATGCATCTTAGTTGGTCCTAGATAGTGTTTTCCTTCGGGATATTTAAGTTTGTATGTTAGAGGTGGAGTTTTCGTGACAAACCAGTTATTATAGAATGGTATTGCGGGACTGCGAAAGGTGTGAAGGTTTAGAACTAAGTTCGGGTTTGTCAGGTTGATATCCGGAGTGGTTGAGGCCACCTTGCTTTAGGTCCCCCTAGAATGATTGCTGATGACGGGTGGCGGAAGATTCGAATGAAGGTAGAGGTCGGAAGATACGAGCGCTGGTCGATTGATATGCCCCGGCTATGACTAGATCTCAGGTTGTCATTTTAACTTGATAGCCAAATATAGCTCTTCTAAATCATTTATTTCGAAGAAAGCTAGTGCTTTTCTGATTGCCATAACTCTTCCGACATAGCGTGTTTGGGAAGGGTTTGTTGCAACTATTTTTTAGTTTGGTATTTTTATGCCTTTTTCTTGAAGATTAATCTAGTGTTCTGTTAACGTTACAATATCTGGGTCTATTTTTATTATGATATTACTGAATATAATTTTATTTCTTCTCTATTCGTCGACATTTAGGGTAAGTATCTTGGGAGTATTTAGGTAATGTATGACTTGGTCCATCTTACTGTTTTAAAGAATTTGGTGTCTTGGTTTTGTCAAGTTTGGTATGTGATTTTATCTGACCTGACCGTTTGTTTATGAATTGCTATGTGGTCAGTTTGATGCATGAATTTGCTGAGATTTTAATGAGCTCTTGTTTGAGTTCAGGCTTTATCTCAGCTTCATCGTAGTTAGATTAGTAATCGCATTTAAACTTTCTTTTGGTTCGCCCTTCTACTATATCCTTTTGTTTTTTAATTGACAGTAGTGGGGCAGAGTGGGTCTGTAAATTTTTATGTTGTATTATCGATGTTGTTTTGGACCATTTCTTTTTCCTTTGCTTGTTCTAAATTCTGCTGGATTAATTTTATATGTTCGTTTGTAGTGCCCCATTGCAAGGTGGATTAAGATCAAGAATGAAGCCTCACAAATGAGTGGCATGTGGGTCGTATGAGGTCTTGAAATAGGTACGTACATAATGATGCACATCCAATTAATCTACTAAAATTGTATAACATTTTGTTATGTAAATTATAATATATACTGCATTCTTGTAAGTGCTATAAAGGCAAATATGAATTCAAGACGCATTCACACGTATAAACGGCGCTTCTCGCGCTCTCTTTCCTGACCATTTCAAGCCGAGCCCAAAACATTCTGAGAGACGCTGAGACAGCTGCGCAGACATATTTATCAAAACACGCCAAACTTAGAAACCGAGAAGAGCCTGTACCTTTGTTTATTTTTACAGAGCCGTAAAACACGAAATCTTATTTCCTAAAATTATCTATTTCCAAGATAAAATTATCTAGCAGAGGCCTGAATCGGAACTTTCTGCTCATTTTCTCTCTATCCCTCTGTACACACTACCAAACTTTTAATTCAAGTAAGCTCCACCCAAACCGCATGATTGGCCAACAGTTAGGCACGCCTACATTTCTCGACATGTTCAATAACGTCCAAAGTAGACCCCCAGTGCAGTACACAAGAATAGTAAGAATCAGTTGGGCAGTAAGACAGTATGAAGTTCTATCATGAGTAACAAACTTGACTGTCCCCTCAAGAGGAATGGTAGGCCAAAGTAGACCCCGACATTATTAGGCCAGACTCAAATACCCAACCACTACACTAAATAAATTCATTGCGCCTAAGCCTACCGAGTCTCCGTCCAATAAAGAGTCTTAGAATCTGCCTTCCAGGATTTTCCTTCTCCTACGGGTAATCAACCGGTCCTCTTACCTAGCCCACAACACAAAAATCAAAGATAGGATAATCATCCACAATTGTGGTCAGCCTAAGATTAGCGCCCTGTAACCAATTACCCCCAAACGCGCTACATTCCATTGAAGAAGCTCGTACCCTAATAACTGGTAACCTCCAACCTTATCCACACGCTTACGCTCATTTCTTCTTCTTCTTCTGCGATCATGGTGTCGCTGTTGAATTGCTCTCTAGTTGCTCTGGTCGGATCTTTATCTGTTTCTTTTTCCTGTTCAAGGGTCATCGAGATTCGATACAATTCGTTTGAAAGTGGGTTCCTAGGAAATCACATGGGTTTAAGTCTGTTTTTAATGAGCATTTTATTCCATTCTTCCGCATACGATACTGTTTTGGGCATATTTACAAAGTCTGCATGTAAAATGCACAATATGATATCTGGCTTCATGTTTCGTCGAGGTTGCGTTTGCTGTTGCGTACGCAGTGTTTTTCTTTCGTTCTTTTTCTTCGACCCTGGCATTTATTTTTACATTTCTTTTTTTCTGGGTTGACATTGCAAGTGTGTGGTGTGGACTTCCAGGGTTTGCACACTTCTTATCGGGGATTTTGCAGTCCTCTTATTTGTGTTATGTGTTTGAACACTTTTTGCCTTGGAATGTGCACTTACTTGTCAAGTGGATGTCGAGAGCGTAACACTTAAAGCAGACCTGGACAAAGATAAAAGTTTCCGTGTCTATCTGGGTTGGTGCTATTTTTAGGTAGAAAGTCCTCGGTTGGTAGCTTTCGTTGCCATTTCAGTTTCCTTAAAGATTGCGTTAAAAAGGTGAAGGTGTTCCTCTCCGGACTGTTTTTTTTTTTAATTTCACCCTCTCTTCGACCTTGGCCACGATTTAATTTCTTCAAAGTGCTCCCCAATCCAGGGGTCCAAGTGCCTGCAGATGACTGAACTCTTGATTATCACAGTTGAGGTTGTCCGGGTAGCTTGTCCAATTTTCTTCAGTTATTTGCTACGTTCTCACTGAGCAGTTTTATGGTATCGTAGCGAGCAATGTAGCCATTGTAGTGGTCATTTGTTCTGAGAAAAATGGCTCCGATCTCTGCGAATATCCTGTGGTGGTTCTTCTCGATGTCTTGTTTGATTTAGCCCGCGAGGACCTTGAGCTGAACTTTCTCAGCCCCTTCCAAATTTTCTATTAGGCCGAGTGGGTGCTTATGCTCCAGTTATTTGCGTTCCACTGCTTTTCGCTGGGTAGCTTGATTGAAGATCGAACCTGTTTATTTATGCCTGGAAAAAGGTATTTTATTGGTTCGTTTTTCCTTTAGGTGGGTAGTGAGTTTCCCTTGTCTCTAGTGGGGCTTTTGTGCCCAGTATGGTTTGCTACAAATGGTGATTTATTGGATGAATAGAGAAATGAATGTACTTGGGTGGGATCCTCCGATGTATGACTCCTGACGGACTTTTTGCTGGATGATGGTCGAATTAACTCTCATCACCCGGAGTGCCGCCTTGTCGTGGTTTTGGTTATTCTTCACTGCTCTCTGCGTTCATATAAAGGGTTAAATGTTCCTTTGTGGTCTTTGCTAGACTTCCTTGGGTTCTCTTGGAACACCCCGAGGTTTAAGAAAAGTTCCATTGTCCAGGACTCTTATGACTCCAAGTTCTGCAGTGAGCTATTCCTCAAACTTGTTTCCCTCTTGGGTTTAAATTATGCCTTTTCAAAGCGAATGGAATAGTTTGAGCTAAGTTATAATTGGCAGATCCCCTAACCAGACGATTGGCACCTGTTTCAGGGGAAGGTGGTGAATTTAGCCAGACATATTGAAATATGAAGGTCAGAAGGAAAATTTTTAACTAGCTTTATCCATGTATATGATTGGGTGAGGGTATGATAAGATAGAGGAAGATGAATCGCAAGTGAAAAGAGGTTTGGATGAGAAAAGCGATGAAGATATGTAGCTCTCTAATGACTAAGCAGGCTAGTTTCTCCGGGAAACCTTAACGCTGGCTTCAAATGAATGAAGTGTCGTCGAGAGCGACAATCTTACGCGGACGATTCCTTCCGTTCTTCTTGTTGAGAAAGTTCTTCCTTTAGAAAAGAGTTCTTCAGCAGTCCATGAGTGCGTGCTGTCAGTGTCACAACCTCTGTACAGTTTGTTCGAGCAGTCCAGGAACGAGCATTCAATGGAGTTCATTTTGATAGTTGGCAGTCAGAGTACGTTCGCTTTTATTAGAAAAGTGCAGTACTCTCTCCGAGATGGTGCACTATGTATCAAGGTTTAGACCGATGATCTCATTGATGAGAATGGCTTCTAGCATCTTCAATCGGCGAAAATCCGAGGGTTTTTTTGAGATTGGTATTGTTTTCAAACAGAATTTTTGTTGTAATTAGTACGATGCCCTGTTCATTGTAGTCTGTTTTCAATCCTGCTTCTTGCAAGTGCATTGTTAGACATCAGCTGAGGGTAGTAGTAGATATACTTATATTTCGATTGTTTGGCTGAGGCTTGCAGTCCTTATCTAGGTATTTGAATTTGTATACCACATTTGTAGCCTTTAGGAAGGATCCACTTGTTAAAAATATTAGACTGTTCTATATTAAAAAAACAAAACCAACACTTAACGAATCTAATTCCTCATTTCCCCTTCGTATCTCATAACTCCACGACTACCAAGTTAATTCATGTTCCTCTTTCCTTCATGTTTTCATTCTTACCAACGAACGACTATCTGCTTTAGGTAATGTGTAGTTTTTACATCATTCACGAATTCCGTTTTTGTTCGGTTTTAAAATATATTCTATATTTTAACTTTAGTCTCGCTTTTTTGGCTCTATAAAATGAATGACCCTAAATATGTTTGTTCTTTTTGTTTTTTAGTGTCTTAGTCATAATGTCTGTTTGTTAATGTATTTTCATAAATAAAGTAATTTATTTTACTTTAAATAGAATTACTGAAGATGTTCCAATGTGTGGAACGAAACGTCTGAAGGTAAACGACAAGAAGGTAAAGAGTATAGGAGAAGGAAGCCCTCAAAATTGCGCCAGTTATGTACCCTTCTCCATGAATGAATGTGATCGCGATGGTGAACTTTAGGACGTTATTTTAGGCCTGATCTTAAACAGAAGGCCTCCGTCCAAGCTGTTGCGAATGGTTACATAGGCGAAGGAAGTGACGTACACGAAGAAAAAAACTATTAGAATTTTTACTGTGGACTCCATCTTTCTTCTTATTTACATGGGTCCCTTTCCTCCCATCTCCATTTTATTTCCATTTAATAATATAATATATATATATATATATATATATATATATATATATATATATATATATATATATATATATATATATATATATATATATATTTATATATATATATATATATATATATATATATATATTAATATATATATATATATATATATATATATATATATATATATTAATATATATATATATATTAATATATATATATATATATATATATATATATATATATATATATATATATATATATATATATATATATATATAACGGATGCGCCATAACTAGAGAACCATAAATTATAACGGAAATAAATAACATAAGAACATAAGAAAAGAAGGAGACTGCAAAAGACCATTCATGGCCTACACTTGGCAGCTCCTATTCCAGTCAACACACAAAAGATTTCAAACACACAAAAGATTTCAAACACACAAAAGATTTCAACACACAAAAGATTTCGAACACACAAAAGATTTCCAACACACAAAAGACACTCTCCGACACTCTCCCACGTGTATTTTAGAGTGATAATAATGGTAAATTTATTTTTTAGGATGGCTAGACGAGATAAGGTCACAAAATCCTCCAAAAAGAAGATAGTCCATTTAAAAAGTCAAGAAATGACGCTGTGTGAGTTTTTGAAACAAAGTAATTGGTCAAAAAATGTGATTTCACGCATAACAAGGCTCTAAAAGTGTACTATGCTCTGAGAGATGGCTAATAAAACATGTTCCACTCGAAAAAACAATAAAATTATATATTGCTCTTTTAACAGATGTCGATGAAAGACAAAATTGATAGAGCAGCCGGTCTTTCACGTCATGTTGTTAAGAACATGATACTGAATGTGTCTCTCCAGACTGACTCACGATTTTTACAAAGCTGTTATTATTGTCTAATGTAGACATGTTTGTTTATCAAGGAGAGTTTTGTACTCGCTGTGTTTACCTCTGTCACGTGTGGCTCACAGTTGTGAGTGGTCTTAAGAGAGTTTTCTATCAATGTTCTTTCAGTTTGCCACTGGCACGGTAAAACCTGTGTAGCATTTTGTTCGTGTTTAGGTCATGTTTGTAAAATGTGTTGGTGTACGTAGCAGTGTAGGTAACTGTCAAATATTACTCCGATTATCTTCGTGCGAGGTTTATATGTGAGTGTTGTGGTGGGTGTGTAGGTTTGATATCTGTGTGTATGTATAATTTTTTTATGTTGTACATATAGTGTGTCGTGGTATGACATTACATCATATCAATACCATATTATATCTTTGGGAGAGGACCAATAACTTAAAAGCGAACCGACAAAACGGACGGAAAACCACGCGTTCAGACGGGCCGAGTAACGAAAGAGTGCAACGAGGTCAGGCAAATTCTGGACAATGGCAAAGTTCAAGGTTATTTAAAGAGACATGTATAAAAATAAAATTTTATTTAAACAAAAAAATAAGAGAATTGAAGGGTAAAATTACCTCAGAGAATTAACAGGCAGAAATCACATCAATAAACGAAGGGGGGGGGGAGATTAACTCAAATGAATTACTAAAGGGATGGGGGGGTTGGCTTACGGATGTCTTCTGCTCTTGAGGTGAGACCGCTCGAACTTCAAAGCAGGAGATTGGAGTGATGACGGTTCTCCAAAAGCAAGGGGGGGGGGGAGGACTTCCGGTATAGGGGAGAGTATTTCGGCTACCCGAAATGAGTTGGGCTTCGACAGGATTTGATGAAAGAAGTCAGGAAAATCACTCAGGGCGATCTTTCAGTGGAATTACCTCCTGGCTGGGGCTAATTCCAAATACACAAAATAGTCCAGCTGTCACTTTGCTATGTTGCTAGCACTTGACTTGGAACCATGGGGAAATCTTCTTGGTTATGGCGAGACTTCTCAACTCTGTGTGTCTTCCGGGGAGTCGAGCGTTATTTATATCCGAGGCTCTCCCCGGAGTAGGGGGTTAGCGGGAAACAGCTCTACTCTCGAAGGGCCTCGAATCTTCTGGCAGAGCTATTTTAGCCCGCATAAAGGTGAACCGTGGGGAACTCGATTCGAGGCTACCGCTTGTGGAAGGGGGGGGGGGGATAGGCTTACCACTTTAGTCCTAGCCGGGCCTTTTTCTGCACATTGGAGTTCCTTTCTGCTAAAGATCTTCCACGGGGGGATTTCCTCACACATCTCCCAACCGAAAGATGATGCTTTACAAGCAGTTGCGTAGGAAAGGATCATCCCAACCCGTCAAACTAGTATTATCAAAGGTCTAGGGAAATTCTTACCTGCTACGACAGGTGTACACACAAAAAAAACGTAAATCTAAGCTCAGTGGGGAATTTACGGACATAAGCCTTAAACAGGTCGATTATAGAGAATTTAACTAATACAATTTAAAAAAAAAGAACATTAGAACATTGACGAAATTTCAGTGGAACCAAAAAAAAAGGATACAATTAAATTAAAGCATAAATGTGGGGGTTAGCGGGAAACAGCTCTAATCTCGAAGGGCCTCGAATCTTCTGGCAGAGCTATTTTAGCCCGCATAAAGGTGAATCGTATGGGACTCGATTCGAGGCTACCGCTTGTGGAAGGGGATGGGGGTTTACCACTTTAGTCCTAGCCGGGCCTTTTTCTGCACATGGGAGTTCCTTTCTGCTAAAGATCTTCCACGTGGGGATTCCCTCACATAGTGATCTCGCTCGCCGTGAGTGTCATTGGTGTCTTCAAAGGATAAGTTACTTTGGGGCACTTCTTCTAGAATTGTCTTTTCCTTTAGTATCACCTGTCGTGCTTGTCGTAATTTTTGTAGGGTAACATTAACAATGGTCACAACCAGTTGCTTGAGTGGACCGTCCTCTCCTGATGGCATATCAGCCAGTGTAGAACCAGTCAATCTCGTCCAGGAAATTCCGGAGACCGGTGTTTATTATGCATTCAAGTGTTTTGCTTAGGTACTCTAGAAGAGTAATAAACCTGTAGTCATTCGCGTGTTTGGGGTTCTGGTTGGGTTTATGAAGTATGGTGTGTAAAATTTTGAATAACTGCCAAAAATAGCCAGAGGTGAATGAGGCGTTGAATCGACCTGTTAGAGTATGGAAGCTGTTTTCAGGTAAGTGCTGGAAAATTAAACTGAGAGACTGGAAGGGCTGGGAGCGCGTTTTGGAATTGTCTTGAGGTAGTTTTTTATTTCCTCTACGGTAAAAGAAGTGCTTATTGCGGTGGTGGATTTTTCTAGCAACTCCATTCGTCCCATCGGATAGGGCTCCAGGTCTTACGCGTTAAACTGTCACCATTCTCGATCTTTCTGGAGGTTTTCCCTTGCATGTGGTTTGTATGTATGTATGTTGTCCCAATGGGTCATAAATGCGTCGAGGATATCGTTAGTGTCAATGAATCTCCGAATATTTGAAGTTCATGGTTGTTCTATTAATTGACTCTAGTAGATAGTTACTACAATTGGGTAGTTTTCGGTTTGTATTTTACAAGCGAGAAAGGAGTCGTCTTCATGTGTGTGTAATGCATGCAGCGCATATCTAGGATCAGTAACCCAAGTTGCCTTGTCTGTGTAGTGAGATATGTGCGATAGCCACCAAAGCGAAGTCTAGTTTATGGAGGGTATAGACTAGTGACTTCATAAGCAAAATGTCTGGTCTTTGTTTGTTGAGTACCTTCTTGAGAAGATGTAGCGCACACCGTTTCAACTGCGTACGTTTAACTGTAATACTCTAAGCCCACCTATGGTAGGAAACAAAGTGCGTGGGCGGCAGTATTGGGTAGGGCGGGGTAGGAGGGAGGTGTGGAAGTGAAGGGGGAAGATGATCTGGAGAAATTGTGGGTGGGTAGTAACGAGTTTGTGGAACCTGGAGTGGCAAAAGTGCTGGCCTTCTATCTTTGTGCTCTTTTAGTAGGCCGAATACCGTTCCGGGAAAGACGCTCATCCCAAGTTCATTTGCAGCATGTAGCTGGTTAATGACGGTGGTGTAGAGGCGTAATCACCCCAGTCATGTATTTTACCAACGCAGTAAGCACGGTGGCGGAAAGCACAGTGGTGTGTGTGTGTGTGTGTGTAAGTATGGAAGCCTGGATGTCCCATGGGGCGCCGGCAGCAGCGGCATTTATTCTTTTTAGGGTGGAGGGGGAGGCGGTGATGATTACCTAAAGAGTCAAGTTAAATCCTCAGGAGACATTGAAGCACGAAGGTTAAAGTGGAAATGTCCCGAGAAAGGAGGGACATGGATGTTGTTACGGCAAGATGAGAAGAGGCTCGAAAATGAGAGGAGGCGCTCACGTTGATGTAAGTAGAAGTATATGCAGTCTCGCAGGGAAAGGATGTAGGTAAGATCCCCCTTGTTATGTTATTTTTTAATAGAGGACGATGAAAAGGTTCGGTGGTAGGAAGTTGGCGAAGGTTATTTAAAAGATAAAGAGTTAAAAGGTAAGTGGTAAGAAATAGCTGTGGAAGTGTGTAATTTTTCGGATATGAACTTATGGGTTCGAACTAAGTAAAACATTCGAATGAAAGATTTAAACGGTTCACACAAATTCTTCGGGGAACGTTTATCATTTTTCCAAAAACTTTATCTCTTTTTGCAAAAACAATGTACGAGAGAAATAATCATAACACGAAAATTTAGCAGTCATTCGGAAACGATCAACGATCGAAAAAGGTAGAAAATGTGTAAATAGAGTAGAGAGAATAGGTTGAATAGGTGTATAATAGAAAGAGAATATTGTTTTTTGTTTGAGCATCATTTAAGCCTTTGAAATCTTCAGGCCTCTTGACAGTTGACTGACTTTACTTGTAATTTTATGTGTCCGTTTCGGATGTTTTATTTTATTTATTTATTTATTTTTATTTTATTTTATTTATTTATTTTTGTCCATTTCGGATCTTTTATTTTATTTTATTTATTTATTTTTATTTTTTTTGTCCACTTCGGATCTTTTATTTATTCTTTTTTTATTATTATTATTTTAGGTGTCCACTTGGGACCATTTATAATCAATTTAATATCTTTATTTACATGAAACAAATCATTTCTGGTTTTCATTATTCTCATCATTTAATATTGTATTGTCAATTTCAGTTGATAGAAGTTTTAATCTTCTGGTAAGTTTCTCAATAGATCGGTTGAATTTCTTGTCGAGATATTATTTGGCTGCTTTTCAATGCAGCAAAGATTTTCTGCCAAATATTGCGTGCTCGTTTATTTAGAGTGATATCTATTGGCTCAATGTCCGTCACCTCGTGTAGTATTCTCGAAGGAATGTAGTCAAGCAGTGACATGTTGATAATAAACCTAATTGCCTTGTTTTGGATAACTTGAGCTTGCTTTATAACTATTTTGCTCAGGGTATTAAGGGGTATAGCTGGTTATAAGAGGAGTGGTTTCACCAACAGCGGATAGAGTTTTCTTTTGTTGCTGGTCGAGAGATGTCTGAAGCGATTGAGGCTCTGTAACGTTTTCGCAGCAAAGGTGATCTTCTGTACCCGTTCAACGTTAACTTCAGGCTTAGAACTCGGCCTTCCCTTGAATACTCATAGAGCTCATCTTGCACCAGTACGTCCGATGTTTTCCGACGGTCAATTTGTATCACTTTGAACTTTTGTACATTGGTCTTTATCTTATTCCTTTTTTCAAAGTTATTGATATTATCAATTTTTATCCCTGTCCTGTTAGCAACGTCGTTAGGATTTTTATAAACACTGGTAATGACCTGAGTGATCTCATCTTCTAGTTTTATATACTTGGCGAAGTTTTGAACGGGATGTAATAAATCACTAGTATACACTGAATACAGAGTGGGACTGCGGCAGTCCCCTTGAGGTACTCTAGCTTCCAAATTAAAGTCTACACCTTCTATACCATTTATCTTCACGACTGCTTCTCTATCTCCAGATAGTCACATAGAATCTTGGTTAGGTTTAGATCCATGGCAAGTTTACTTAGTTTACTTTTCAGATCCGGTAGCCATACCTCGACGAATGCCTAGGCCACGTCTCGAAGTACGACATTGACATTACCATTCTTAGTTTTTCCGATTGCTATTCTCTCTCTAATTAATGTCAAAGCCGTTTCCGTACCAAATTTCCTCCAGAACCCATGTTGTTGGGAGTTATATGAGTTGTGAGTTTCCAGGAAGGTCCTCAGTCTGGTGGTAAGAAGTTTTTCTAACAATTTGCCCATAAACTCCAGCAAGGAAATGGGCCTATAGCTACTGATCTCCTTCTTCGTTTTTCCAGGTTTCAGAATGAAGATCATGCGAGCTCTTTTAAATTGGTTTGGAAAATAGCCAACATTCAGGCAGACATTAAACAAATCTAGTAGACCCTTGTTGATGTTATTGGGGGCATTCGTCATATGCATTTTAGTGATGCCAGTTATGCCTGGCGCTTTTTGCTTAAAGCTTTTGAGGGCCCACTCGTACTCTTTGTGCAAGAATGGTCTACCTTCTTCCCGTGCAATGCGGGATCTGTCCACGAAGTGCTGTGGCGTAAGGTCGGCAGCTAGGTCTTGGAGTCTAAGTATAACTTCTTCTTAGTATCCCCGCGCCAAAGAACTCGTTATCTTCATCGCTAATACGAAAGCGGTTTTGGCAGTAGAGCCTAAATTCCTTTTCGATATCATGGTCCTCCGTATATTCTACGCCGTTGACCTTGATGCTTATGCTGTTCTTAGGAGGAGTGTCTCTCAGTCTCTTTGTTTGACTTCCAAATTTTGTGGGGTCTCCTTCTGCTTCAATGTTAGTAATGATATCATCCCACAGGCCTCTCAATCTCTCAAGTATGAGTTGCCTGATCTCGTTCCTTATTTCTCGCAGTTCCTGGTACCGTTGTACCGTGATCCCATGCATATTTATAAAAAAAACGGTTGCTTCTAGTTGATCCATTTTATGATGTATGTTCCATCAATACTTCGTAGTTATATATTTTTATACGCTCGATGTTGTCATCTAATCCATGCTCAGAAATAAGCACGATGTCGGATCAGCCTTTATAATGATGTTATTGTATATTCTGCTTTTGTTCTTCCATCAGTTAACATTCAGCGAGAAGATCTTAAGTTAAGGTTCCTGACGAGTTTGGTAGAGATAGCCATGGTTAATTGATATTCGGTTGTTTAACCTTAGTCTCATTATCCCTGGCTGGTGAGCTTACCCTACCAGATCTCTTCTTCCTGTATTGATCTTTGTTAGGGTTAAAGCAGGATTTGGGACATATTTCTATCCTTCCTTGTTTGAAGGCGTTTAGGAGCTCTTCTTCCGTAACTTCCGCATCAAAGTCCCATTTATACCTGCCTTTAATAACTCCTTCTATCAGTTCATTAACATTGGCTTTCTTCGGTATGGGAGCAGATGGGGAGCCGTAGATTCTCATACGCAGATCGTGCCTAGTCCGATAGATTGGCCTAGCGGAGGCAGATGTTAATGCAACAGGTTCAACCTCTTCATTTTTTGGTAGAGTCTCTTCCGTTTGGTTACTGGTCTCCATCTGGGAATCATCATTCTCGGCACGTTCTTTCTTGCGTAAACACGGGTTGCGAGAAGTAGAACGAGGCTTTGTCTCAGGTTGTTTGAGTTTCTTTAATTGAGCTTGAAATAGGTCTCCTGATTGTGGGTTGTCCGGAAACCATATCAGCTTTAGTCCATTCTGTACCAGCATCTTATTTAATTCCGTCGCATAACTGCCAGGGTTCGTTATATTCACGAAGTGTGAGTGTAATATACACATAATAAGATCTGGTCTCATGTTCTGGTCTATTTGAATCGTGGTCTTTCAGAAACTTTTGTCGCTTGTGTATATGTAGAAGTTTTTTTTTCTATTTCTCTCCTCGATCAAGGTCTTTTTTATATTCGTTATCAAGGCCTTCTTTATTGGGCAAGCCATTGATAGAGTACGGTGAGAATTGCCACAATTAATTCACTTCTTATTGGAGCTAGTACACTCTCTCCACGTGTGGCCAGATTCTGAGCACTCATAACAGATTTTGCCTGTAGCCTGAAAGTCCTTAGTGGCATGCTTTTCGAGGGCATAGCACCAGAAGCAGATCTGCAACGGCACAAAAACCTCTCGCTCAATGCAGCTGGCGGAGACTTTGGAATTAAATAGGACCATTCCATTTTCCGCCGCCTTGAAAGATTATTTTGAACACACGGGTGCGTTCTTCTCCTTCCCGGTTCTTAAACTTTATTAAATCATCGATTTTTGTCCAATCTTGCTTTACCTCAACTTCTTGTTTTATCTCCTCAGCAGAGTGGGTATCAACGTAAGGCTCGAAACGTCGGCAAATAATCGATCTCTTGGTCGATACATGTGGAGGAACACGTGGTATGAGGCCGATCTCTTCTAATTTCTCCCTCGGGTTTGCGTTCAGAAGGTTGTCCAAATCTTGATTAGAGTCACAAAAGACCATGTATCCATAATACTGGTCTTTAAGTCGGCAAAGAGCAATCCCAAGCGTTGAGAAGACAGTTTCAAAAACATTGTCGCGAGAAGGCTTTTGCATCGCTCTTTGACATGGAGTGGGACCCTTTTCTCGCCGTTAGCGTCGTCCATGGCGGCCCCAACACTAGGAGCTTCTTGAACGTACCAGGTCCTTATCGCGGGGCGAGTACCTAAATAAACTTTGGATCACCCTTTCTGCCTTACCTGTCTAAAATGTCTAACAGGGTCCTCCTATTTGCCCTAACCAGTCGGTCCCCGAATGGGGCCGCCTTCTTCGTGCCCCCTGCGAGACTTCCTTCCGGAGTTCGGACACGTCAGAGGCAGGCGGATTCTATAGACCTCAATGACAGAAAGGTTATTAGAACCAAAGTTGTGCTGCTGTTATGGGAACAGAAAAGATGCAGGCGAGAAACTCCAGTTCATCCAAAATTCACTCGTTGGCAGGTTTTTCATCCTCGCGGGTGTGCACGCGAGCGCGCAAGCACGTGTATGTTCTTGGTAAAACCAGACGGTTTCCAGTAAACCCAAGCGGGTGATCCTCCAAAAGCCGTGAAAATCTTCACCTACTAAAACAGTGGAGAATTCCGAAATTTGTAGAAGTAGGACTTTGCTTGTAAGTAGAGGTAAAGTCTTCTTGTAGCGCAGTCATTCGGAAAATGGATTTCAGCCGTGGTTACATGCAAACGATTTGAGCGTTATTAACTTTTTAAATCTATCGTGACGCTGATTGGATAATTAGTGCACTGTTTCTTATGTCTAAAAGCTGATTGGTCAATTTGTTAACGCTAAGGTCTGTTATTCCACAAATGAACATAAGTATCTCAATCCTGATTGGTTCGCCATTTCGAGACTTATTCCAGCTATTTACCAAAGAATAAAGAATCCAGCTATATATATATTCATTTATCCTAAGGAAGCTCGCTGGTCACATAACCTAGCCTACGAAACTACGAGAGTGAGAAGTCGTTATCCAGACCCTATAAATTATGGAGGAAGAGGTGAGTGGATCTAATTTCTTTCCATGTGAGTAAGAAGGAGGAGGAAGTGTTGAGATAAAGACAAGGAAGTTCAAATCAATAATGAGTGATAACTATTTTAGTTTAGACCTTGGAATAATCTGCCTAAAAATTATCTATGGATTTTGATGGGTGAAACCAAAATAGTGAGGAAAGTTTGCAAGAAAAATTGCTTAGCTAAAGTGGTTAAAGAATATATGCTAGACAGAATTAGGGTATAAAAATGTGGCTGAGTGATTAAATATAAAGTGGAATGTTTATGTTAAAGTGTAATTAGAAAAAAGACTAACTGAAGTTCAACCGGATGACATAGGGTAAAAAGGTAGTACATTGAAGGGGTTTCTGAGGGACCATAACTAGCACCTTCTACGCAGGCATGAACACTAACTGGAAGAAATGCTCCAAGACATAGCACCCTATTGTTACTATGCAGTGAAGACATGGAGGTTTGTGTGTTTTGCTTAATCGGGCATTAAAACGTAGGGTGGGGGAAGATGAAATATGTGAAATGAAGCGCGCCAATCACACTTTAAGGGAAGATACTTGGAAGAGTGAATTGATGTGATTTAATGGAAATTAACCCAAGAGACTCATTTATTTCCATGCTTATTGTTATTGAAACGTTATAATAAATTAAAACTAGGATAATTATTTAGTAGGAATGACGTGATTAAAAGGACTTGCAAATCCTCTTTATTTCATCATACTATTCAAAACCGATAGGTAACTCGTTGACTACAGGTGAGAAATGACTCAGTTCATTCAACTAACTACTTTCCCACCATAGATTACGTCCTAATGTACTCTGTCACACTGTTTGCCGAAGCACAGACTAGAAATATGAGTTTCAGGGATGTTGCTGGAACGGTTCAAGTTTTATTTGAACAACTGAATACCAAAAAGTGTTAAATTCTTTGGTCATTTTCTTTTATGTCTTTAAAAAGGGTCTGCTGACAAAAGTGTCTCATGCTCTCACTTATTCTGATTTATGACCTTACGACCTTAAAAAATTTCACTAATTCCCGGATCAACCTTTGGAGAAAATAAAGGTTTCCAGGGCTAACCTTGGAAGGACATTGTCAATTATATTATTTGAAAGAGAAGGTAAAACAACATAGGGGTTTCAAATTTCGTTAGAATGGGCCGAATAGTTATGAGGTTATTTTAAAAAAATTCCCTGGCTAAGTTTGGGAGGACTTTGACAACGATATTATTCAAAAGAGAATGTAAAACAACATAAAGGTTTCAAATTTCGTTTGAATCGGCCAAATGGTTAGAATGTTATTACAAAAACAAAAAAGAAAGCAAAACGGGGACCATGTTTAGTCGCACGCGACTTTTATATTTTTTATGCTACGAGTAATTCAATCGTAGGATAATTCTCATCAACTAAAATTACAAGATAATTATTGAAACAATCTTATAAACTGGTCATTAAAGGAAGGAATTTATCGATTCCCTGTCCTATTTGACTGTCATCTATGAATTGTGTCAACAATTCTGTTCCCGTTCTTTCCTTTTTATGTTTATAACCCTGAGAGATGATTACAGAATGTCTTCGTTTATGTGGACGAAGGTTTGCTTGACTCAGATAAAAGATGCATTTGAGTGTAAATTCGAGTCACCTGTGGACACCAAATTACGCGCGCCATCAATTTCATTTTAAGAAAATGACGATAAGATTAGTGACGTGATGAAGATCGAAGTTCGGCTGGAAAAGAGGAAACGTATGGAGGAATTGAACTAAGCAATGAATTTATTACTCTTCAAACTCTCATTTTCCGAGAAATAGAGCAATTTGTGTGATTTTCAGGCCTGTAAGTTGTAGATGTCTGGTTCACTATCACTCTCTCACATTCGGTCGGTTGCTTTAATACTCAACCCATTCATTATTTTTCTTGTTACTCATTACCAGTTTCCTTCATTCTCTAACATTGGTAAGGTAGCTACAATGCCCCATTCCCAGTACTCTTCTACTCCTTTCTCTCCAATGAAGTGCTTATTTACCTGCTATTTTTTCTGTCGTCATCTAATTAAAGGTAATAATAATTCTTAAGAAAAAAATAACGGCCAATTCTCGCATTGTATTTACGGAGTATAAAGGCAAGTCCTATAATATTTTACCCATTTTGTTGTTATCGAGCGAACAGGAGTTTGAGTGTGTTGTACGTACTATCATAACTTGTAATCGATGTAGTGCTCCTTTTAAAATGCTCCTGCCTCATTTATCTCCTACTTTTATCTTGCAGCCAAAGAAATTCCTTGTTGCAAACCCCTAGTAGGTTCTGTTCCTTAACACTTAGTAAACACATCACCCATTTCTTACCCCCTTTACTCGACTGCATTGAGAGCGTTACATTTCGACTGCAATCCATTAGTATTTAGAGTAACATTCTCTTCTCCTGCTACCAGTTTATGGAATTTTATTTCACTGATAATCCATTGGGTTCCAACATTACCTAGGTTTGAGGCCTTAATGATTAATTAACTTTTATTAACTACCTTAGCGACTTTGTAACCTAAAAAAATGGTTTCATTTATACGTTACTTTTGCCTCCTTTTCCAGCAAAAATGCCTCCCTCGAAGATTCCCTTCTCCTGATGACACTTTTAAAGCCAAATTTACCTATAGGGATGGTGAGGATTAAATTTGGGTAACCAACAAAAATCCAGTTAAATTTGAACAATGAAACCATCAAAGATTGGGGACGGCCGAAAATCCGTTTTACTGCATTCTGCTGAAGCACCTACGGATACAGCACTTTTACTTGTTTTAATGACTGATTGATTTTTGAGCGCTGCCTACAGAAACGAACGCCTATTCAGGAGTTTGAGTGTGTTGTACGTACTATCATAACTTGTAATCGATGTAGTGCTCCTTTTAAAATGCTCCTGCCTCATTTATCTCCTACTTTTATCTTGCAGCCAAAGAAATTCCTTGTTGCAAACCCCTAGTAGGTTCTGTTCCTTAACACTTAGTAAACACATCACCCATTTCTTACCCCCTTTACTCGACTGCATTGAGAGCGTTACATTTCGACTGCAATCCATTAGTATTTAGAGTAACATTCTCTTCTCCTGCTACCAGTTTATGGAATTTTATTTCACTGATAATCCATTGGGTTCCAACATTACCTAGGTTTGAGGCCTTAATGATTAATTAACTTTTATTAACTACCTTAGCGACTTTGTAACCTAAAAAAATGGTTTCATTTATACGTTACTTTTGCCTCCTTTTCCAGCAAAAATGCCTCCCTCGAAGATTCCCTTCTCCTGATGACACTTTTAAAGCCAAATTTACCTATAGGGATGGTGAGGATTAAATTTGGGTAACCAACAAAAATCCAGTTAAATTTGAACAATGAAACCATCAAAGATTGGGGACGGCCGAAAATCCGTTTTACTGCATTCTGCTGAAGCACCTACGGATACAGCACTTTTACTTGTTTTAATGACTGATTGATTTTTGAGCGCTGCCTACAGAAACGAACGCCTATTCTGGAAGTCTTAAGGTGAACCCAGTTTCATCCTTCAGAAGAGAGAGCCATTTTTTACTTTGAAGCCTCGTAAATCAATGAGGGCTTAAGCACCTCACTGCTCCCGTCCATCGCTCTGCGTGTGAACCCGCTCGGATGTCTGCCATTCATTGATTTCGTCTTAACTATGCTGGCCACTTGGTTTGGCATAATTAAGGGCTTATGTGAACACTGGTTTGAGGCCTAGCCCATAGCAGAAGCGTAAGTCAGAAATTGTCTCGATACTGGGGCATAACTGCGAGTCCCGGAAGGAGGAGAAATCCTCATCGCCCGGGAGACCCGGCCAGAATCATAAAGGGAAGTACACCCGTCTTTATGTAGTTGGATGCAGTTATGTCGTATGTACCCGTGAGGAGGTAGCAAAAACTTAACGGTCGTTGATTCGGCCGCTATGCATTAAGTCCATCAAGCTTAACCCTCTGAGGTCCCCACCCGAGACCCACCCCATCCCTGTATCATCTATCATACTAGCAGCATACGAGCGGGAGAACAACAGGAAAAATGGACGGGGGCGTTTTTCTCACATTAATTTGAACCCATTACCAGCTCTACTCACACCATCCTTTACCTCCTTTACCACACCCTAACTTTTTTCACATACAAAAATACACATTAATTACACTTTGTTACAGGCAAATAAGGAAGAAGAGGAACGTCAAGACCATGGAGGCCCTTACTAAGAGGGTCCCCTTAAGGACCATAGCCGGAAGACAGACTTCAACGAAGAAGAACCTCTGCGAAACCCTCTACATTGAGCTTAAAGTGGCACTGGTGAAACTCATCGAAGTTTCATCGGGATTCATCGCCATGTGTGCCGAGACCAAAGATGTGGACCAGCTCCTATCGGAAAAGGGAGCGAGGGTCCTGCAGACAACAGGACTGGAAGCAACCTCCTCTCCCCCCCCCCCCAAAAAAGTGGCAGGGAACAGAAGCGTAATCTGCCGCAAAGTGGAGAGCTGGGTAGGAGAACACAAGACAGATGACACCAAAGGGAAGATTACTAGGAGCACCCCGTGGGCACAAGTTCGTGAGATAATTAAATTCCACGAACACACCCACGTGTTTAAAATAACATTCTCTACCACGAACATGGCAAGGAAGGCCACCCAAAATGGTATTCTCGTCTTCAATATGAGAATCCCGGGGGAGAACATCCAACAGGAAAAATTCAACAGCATACAAATGTGCTTTGTATGCTACAAGCTTGAAGACCACACCTCTACGACCTGCCCGGAAAAGAACAAGCTCTGGTGCAGTAAGAGCGCCACAGAAGGGCACAGATTCGACAAATGCGAAAGCTCCTCGAAGAAATGCCTCAATTGCAAAGGGGGGCATCGGACGATGGCCCTTAATTGCCCCAAGCTCCGCGAAATAATTAGAAGGAAGGAGGAAAAGGAAAGGAAGGCAAAGGAAACGACTTAGGCAAGCGCCGCTAGGAAGAATGCAGAGGTGAAGACTGCATCGGCACCCGCACAACTCAACTTCACCGGAGATCTGAGTGCGAAGATTCTTATCTGCATAACCCATGCAAATGTGGCGAATGCAGTGAAGCCTGGTTGTTATAAGCAAGTGCTCAACGCTATCCTGAAGGCAAACAACCTCCCGACAGTAGTCATGCCTGAAGACGCCGAGTGCTCCAAGGCTTTCAAAGACTCTGTCAGTAAGAATAACAACATCAAATCCGGTTTGAAGGAGATTATTGAAGCCCCATCATCGGAAAAAACCGAGGAAGAAGAAGAAGAGGAAAAGGGTGGAAGTGAGGATTGATCCTCCTCATCTGACAGCGAAGAGGGCCCTGCACTCGTACACAAGCCACAAAGAGCAGGTCAAAGACCCCGATCCCCCCTCCGAAAAAGGCAAACCCTGGGCCGAGTAAAATCACCCAACCAGCCCCCAAACTAAAAAAGGGGAAGAAGAAACATAGGTAAAACAACTCACCATGTTACGTAACGCACTGGAATAATGCAAATCAACACCAACGGCTGGACGACGAAAAGAATTCTTTACGGAAATGTATTCAGAGAAATTGATGCAGACATCATACTGATTTCAGAACACGGGATCGACACGCGGAATACAGAAATGAAAATCTGCAACTACGATGTGTTGATCACCAACTTTTCGCAAGAGCGGTACGATGGCGCCGCTATTGCAATAAAGAAAGGGATCAAATACAAGCAGATAAGGAACTTAGAAGAATCCTACCTCGTGATTGAGGTCGAGCTCGACTTAGGAAAATTGATCATTGCAACCGGATATCAACCGCCAAGGAGAGATGTGTTGCCTATTCACACTCTCACTGGCCTATTTGGCAGAAGAGCCCCCACTATACTAATGGGGGATCTGAACCCCATATGCCTAGAACCTGGTTACAGGACCTACAACGGTATAGGGGGAAGCCTGGACCTGTTGCTGGACAGAAATATTGCCCAGGGATAGGCCCCGACTTTCCCACCTATGTCAGAGAACGATGTGCCACAAAGCCAGACATATGTCTGGTAAATCGTCAGCTACCTTTCAATTACTAAATGGAACCAGTCCAGGTGCCATGTAGTGACCATATAGAGATCCTACTCACTATCAATAGGAACCCTATACAAGTCCCAGCAGTAGTCAGGAAGAACTACAGGCGAGCAAACTGGGCACGGTACGCGCCCCTCTTCTCGAGGCCTACGATCACCCCAACCTGGACGAGGCAATTCTCGAGGAGATTGACGAGGCACTCAATGACCTCAATAACCAAATCATCGACGCAGATAGGGCTTGTATCCCTAATTCCTCATATAGGACCATCTCGACCTACGAATGGACTGAATATATAAAGGAACTGTACCGTCAACTGAAGATAATGTATGAATACAACATCGTGAATGCATCGGTTCACTCGATGCAAAGAAGTAAAGAAATCAAAGAAGAATTGAACCAGTTGATCCTCGAACAACAGAACAGAAGATGGGAGAACGCGATCGATAGCCTCGATCACGAAGCAACTCCCAAAGAATTTTGGAAGAAGATCCGAATTCTTAAAGGATCGACTGCAAAGAAGCATAAGATCGAGCTACGGAAAGAAAATGGAGACATCAAGGAAGAAGAAGAAAAGGTTGAATAGATATTCCGAAGTTATTGGGAAAAGATCTTCAGTATAACTGAAGGAGAGAACGAAGACTATGACCTAGAGTTTAAAAGTAACATCATCGACGAGCTAAACGAAGAAATAGACAAGACGCATCCTCATCACCAGGTGGATAGACAGCGCGACGGAGACGCCGAGATTACAGAAGAAGAACTACTCGGTGCGCTTCGCTCATTCCAACAAAAAGCCCCAGGACAATCGGGTCTTACAAAGCTTAACTTTGAAAAGGCACCAGCCTGTTCTATCGAAGGAATGAGAAGAATATTTAACGCCTGTCTCAATACGGGATACTTTCCGAGCGCTTATAAAACGGCGAAGATGATTTTTTTGCCTAAGCACGGAAAGAACCCAAAGTTGAAGGAGAGCTACCGGCCAATTTCACTTCTGGAATTTTGCGGGAAGCTCTTCGAGAAGATCCTCAACAAAAGACTGGTGTCTCACCTGGAGGAAAACTCGCTCTATAACCCACACTAATTTGGGTTTAGGAGTAAGCGAAGTACGGAGATGGCGATTAACGTCATCACGGAAAAGCTAGCCCATGCAAAACGGGAAAAGAGTTACGTGGACATTGTTTGTCTGGATGTATCAAAGGCGTTCGATAAGGTGTGGCAACGGGGAATGCAGTACAAGATCTTACGACTGGAACTAAGTGAAAACTTAGAAAGAATTCTCTGTGACTATGTCATGGAGAGAGCAAGGTACATCAGTTTAGGGTGCATGGACGGGCCAAAGTTTCCGCTCAATGCGGGCCTCCCACAGGGAGGATGCCTGTCCCCCACTCTCTACTTGATTTACACCGTGGATGTCCCAGTCCCTGTAAACCCCACTTGCCTCAACTTACAATTCGCCGATGATTTCACCCAGATAATCACTTGTCCATGGAGGAATGCGCCTTGGCAAATTCGAATGACAGCAGCAGAAATTGAAAACCTCAACACCTACGAGGCTCGGTGGAAAATCAGACACCAACCAGGATAAGTTCAAAGTAGTCCCCATAGGTAGGAGACTACTTAATGACGTCAAGGTGGGAGATAGACGATATCCCTACACCAATAAATGCAATGTACTCGGCATGAAGATCACCTCAACCGGGTACACAAAGCACGTCCAAGAACGAATCACCAAGGCCACTGCTGCAGTCAAGACTCTGTATAGGTTCAGAAATCTTCGTCAAAGCAACAAAAAGAAGCTCTATACTGCACTAGTAAGATCGACGTTGCTATACCCCGCTCCGCACTCTCGTGTGTCTCAAAGACACAGAAGAGGAGACTAGAGGTGGTGCAGAACAAATGCGCGTACCTAATTACAGGTACACGCAGAAGGGAAAGAAGATCACAGGAAGACCTGCACCGGGAGGCGGGGTTAACCTCCATTAACGTTGTCATCGAAGAACGGACAAGGAATATGCTGGAAAAGGTCAATCGAGAGTTGGACGATGAAATCGTACAAATGATTGACCAGAATAGAAGAGCAGTATGTCGCGCCAGATTTCCAAGCTCCGCTGGGATTTTAGCTGGCGGAGCAGAAGTGCCGTTCTACGCAAGATGAGTTTATTTTGCCCCAAACCCAGGCAAATTAACCAAACCAAGAAACCAAACCGATTTTGACAAAAATTTCCCGATATCGACAAAACCCATCGATTAAGACAAAACTACCGAAGAAGGAAAACTACACAAGAAGGTGAAACACACCAATCAAGACTACAAAGAAGAAACAAAATACACACACTACAAATTTACGAAAAAACAAAGACACTAAAACAAACATAGTAAGTTACAATTAACGACTTACCAAAACAACAGCAAACGCGCACAGCATAACCAAATACATTAGCTAATATGAAGACAAATGGCTTGAACGCCAAATTATATATATTATATATACATGTATATATATATATATATATATATATATATATATATATATATATATATATATATATATATAACAAAATGATAAACAACAACGGAACTACAAAACATAAAAATTTTAAATCGATAGGCCTGATCACCAGGCTCTAGCATCACTTTGCACCCTACCACACTTCTTTCTCTTTTCACCACTGGTCTACTTTCCGCTGTCTATCCATACACCCTTTCTATCCCCTCACCTGCATACTCTCACATACCTGTTCAAGGATTGGGCTGATAAGAAAAAGGGTATAAAATTTCATAATCGTGCAGCAGTAGCAAAGAAATTAAAAGTCTTATTTTTTTTCTTTTGTTTTGTACAAAGTAACTACAAGATTGTGACTATCAAGTTTGCCTCAAGTTTAACCATTGATTTTCTGGAGGTTATTTCAATTTTTTTCCACTCATGTCAATCATACCTAATGTCATTATTCTTTTCCCGCCTTGTTGGTCTTTTCTAGCAAATGATCTTTCTCGATTTTATGCTCAAATCAACGTTTGATATCTAATTTCTTCGAACGTTTATACTGAACATTCAACTGAAGCTAAAATATTTTTTCTCCCGCATCTGTTTCATACACATCATCCTATGCTACTATGGGTTGAGGCGCTAATTCCAAAAGGTGATGAAGAAACAATTCATAGCACCACAAAAATAATTAACAGTTAAAGCAAAAAAGATATTTCACATAGGGAAAAAATTTCTTTAATGTAAACATGTGAGGAAGGGAAAGTGTGAATCAACAACCTCAAAAGTAAAAGCGATAGAAAGAACGGGGGAGTGAGAGGGGGAGAAATGTAAAGCAGAATAGCACAAAAAAAAAATCGAATTGAGGTTTGTAATAATATAAGGTGAAATATTGGGAAGTAAATATGTGTGAAAAGTAAATAGCCCAAGTAGCTAAAAGAAGAAAGTAAAATTGCCTTAGTTTAGCACCAAAGGCAAGTCCACTTGCGAGGGCATTACAAAGTGGTGAAAATGGTAGGAAATGTAAGTAGCTGTGATTATGAAGGGGTGGAATTTAGTGAAAAAGAGGAGAATAATTAAGGGTGACCGCTGCTACTGAGGAGTGTAAAGAAAGAATTCCACCCTAGTGAATCACCGTGGTGGACCGTGGTGAAGTTGGGGGAGAAAGGAAAAATAATTTTAAAATATGATTTTTTGAAGAAGAGAATCTTTAAAAAAATGATGATTTAGAGAGGGATTTGTCTCAATTGAAGGCGAAAACCAACGAGGGCCTCTGTAGAAAATGGTTTGAGATCTCTAAGAAAAATGGTACAGAAGGAAGGTGAAAATGAGTGGAAGATAAATTTACGCAGATGAAGCGAAGCTTCTGTCGTTGGTGCGCCCCTGCTAGAGTTCGAGCGGTGTGTGTGTGGGGGGAGGGGGGTTAAGCAATCCTATAGATGTCATCAGCAGCAGGAGCGCTACACCTGACATTCTTGTGCGTGGTTGTGAAGCGGAAGAAATTTGTTGGATTGAATGTGCGTACATAGGATCAAATCCTCAGGGATAAAAGAGAGTGGCTCCCACCAGCTGAGACCTAAGTACTCAGTTCTTATTCAGGTAAAATATGATTGGACAAAAGACAAGTACTGAATAACGCCACCCACCCCGCTCTTGGAGAAAGATTCGTTAAAGCCCTACCCATCCCAAGATGAATCCCACGAATCCTCATTAATTCCCAAGAATCCTCATCAATTCCCAAGAATCCTCATCAATTCACACCAATCATCATCAATTCACACGAATCACATGAATTCACACGAATCACATGAATTCCCATGAAGCACCATCTTTACCATATTATAGTATCTTTGTGGCGATTTCAGATATTTCTGTTAACCTTTATTGGTCTCTCTAAAAACAAATCTACACAACAAGTGAAATAATTGGGTTACTTTTAAGAATGAAGGCAACATAGAGTGATTCCAGACTGGTAAGATATATAAATAAATAAATAAAATTAAAAAATCAGTCCGTGGTTTGCACTGATGTCACTTTTAGAGACCTTTTTGCTACTAAATCAAGACTAATAATTATTTAAATTGGAATCCGAACCCCGGGTGTCTAAGGCTTGATAATTGTCGGCTGCCGTTAAGTTAACGTGAATCGAACTCCATCCGGCGATTTAGTCCAACCGATGGGGGCTAACCTCGTTGGCTGAGAAGGGTGGGGAATGTAACTTTTCAGAACCATTATAACCAAAAGTGCACAAAAGAAGTGAATGAATTTATAAAAGAAATTATAGCCATTGTGAAGGTGAAAGTCAGAAAACACCGATGAAATTCACTAAAGTAAGAGAAATTTAATAGGAGCATAAAAGGTTCACGATTAAGGCGACACATCATAGTCTCAGTTATGGCTTGAAGAAAAAAAAAGAATTAATAATTATCATAAATAAATTTCTATTTCGCTTAACGCCATCTTTTACCCATACTTTAAAGTTAATCTGGCATTTCCTGAATCTATATAATAAAAATGAAGTCTGTGCGTGTGTCTGTCCTTTATAGGAAGAATGGTTGACAATATAAAAAGATAAAAAGGTATTCATATGTAAAGTATTCCTAAGAAGATAATGGAAGTGGTCCCGAGTGTCTAAGTGCCCCCTAAATGTAGCTAAGGGCCCTTTTCCAAACTTGCCACGTCTGTTCTATCTAGGGAACGTGAGCTTGACTTAGACCCTGTAGCACAGGTTAATTTTACCATACATCATTATTCGCATGTAGGAAGAAAAAGCAACCTGTTTGTCCATGCACAACAAGGAAAGACGAAGAATATTATCCACCAAGAAGTGTTATTATGTAGCATTGGTTAAAGAATATTTCTTTTACCCAGTCAACGCCGGATGCCTCATTCAGTGGCTCATAAGTGAGCCTTAGAAGCACTAAGCAATAAAATGTGAGACATCAGGGATTGTGAGGCTCCTATGAAGGTGTCACTCTTTTGAAGTAAGCTGATTTCAAGCAGACACTTCTAATGATCCATAAATTAACCAGGAGAGATGAGGTCAGGCTTGCCTAAAATCATCTTCTTTGTGTAGAAATAGTAAAACACTGTTTCTGAACACAAATAGGAGAGCAGAGCACTTTAATTATCAACTGTCAGCACAATTTGGCCAAAACACTCTGACACTGCGAGTTGGTATTTAATTTCACTTCAATGACGAAATTAGATGAGCGTGTACCAAAAGCAAGAAGGTGCCTTTAGAGCTAAGTGAAAGACGCTCGGAGAAGCACCGTGAAAGGAGGAGGCTTAATTCCGAAGACCTCATCTCCCCTTCCCCTCCTTTCCCTACCTCCAGTGGGGTGGCGAAGTATATATGCGGATAATTGTAGAAGGACGAGGAAGATCGAGTTTGCGATCGAGACGACGAAGTCCGGCTAAGTGCCCGGCAACCATACGAAAAGAACACTGAAGAAGCTCATGCTGAGCCAGTTCCTGGTGTGGTCACACCAAAATTTAAGTTAGCTTCTATTGAGAAACAAGCTCAACTACCTTTCGTCAGAGAAACCCCCTATCACGGTTTACAACAAAACCCAGAGATAGTCCTCGCCATTGAGGAATACGCCAAAGGGAACTTCCTCAAACACTCCCCATTGGTCAAAGAATTCACTCGTTTGCTCATCGCTTGTCAGTTTGAATTGTTCCAAGATTAACCAGAAGTTTGGAAGAAGCATACTTTCCCTGTCCCGTTGGTGAAATCATATTACCAAGACAACGTGCTTAACGCCATCCGTCGCCCGCACCGAATTCATTTGTGGTTTAAGCCTATCTCCGAGCCAGACAAACATCTGGAGTGTCTGTGAACCAGTCCACGCACCTGACCCCAAACAATATTCTTGCGTCTACATAAAAATTGAGTCCAAAGTCAGTCTCCAACCAGATTCCCTTGTGGTTGTTTTTTAAGGGTAAATAAATTCTATTATCTTTTTTTGAAGGTCAATTAGCGTTCAATATTAAAGTGAGCTTTGGGTAAACCATTACTGTATATTCATTTGTGCAATTTACTAAGTTTCACTTAAACTCGTTTAATTCATAACTGTGTAGTTTGTTTTGTTAGATTTTATTCTTTGTTCATGTTGTAATTAAAGGTCTATTTTCTTAGAAGTATTTAATTCAATCCTCGAAACGCTGAGCATGGCACTAGAAACCCTCAAAGATTAAAAATAACGTAACAATATTAAAATATAGCACTCTTAGAGAAAACTTAATTGAGGAGTTTTTGAAGTACGTAACAAACCTGTACGTACGTACACCACCACTCGGTCCTTGCAATACCACGACATAAATATTTGGTGTCAGGTGTGGGGTATTGGAAGAACTCATTATAGTTGATAGCTTGCTTTCCCTTCAGGAATAGTAAATGCGTGCCTAGCGTTCGAGGAAAAGTTAAACATAAAAAGGTCTGTCTATAAATTGGTGGTTAATTGTCGGTGATTAGCCTGTTAATTTTATTAATTAATTTGTTGTGGATTTGTATTCTAATTAGCAGAAAGGGTTGGGATAAGGATGAGTTAGGCAGAGCGCTACTTGTTCGAAGTTGCATAAGTACCTTTAGCATATCGGTGAGTTTTTGGACGAACAGACAGAGGTAAAATGGAACCGTTTGGCAGATTCCACCCATAAGCCTAAGCTTTGGGACTAAGAGGCAAGGAACTAGTTGCCTACGTCCAGAAACGAGAAGACAAATGAGAGCAAGCCGAAAGGGAAGCGCAAAAAGAAAACGCGCAAGCAAAAAAAAAAGAAAATTACAAAGGGAAGTAGAAGAGAGAGAACGAGTACGCGCTCATGAAAGGGAAGTGAGCAAGAATCTGGCGGAAGCCAATTCCATAGGATCCCAAGCTGGGGCTACACAGATAGCTACAATGAAACTCCCAGCTTATAAAGAAAACGAAGACCTGTTCATACCTGACACACTTCGAGAAGATATTCGAGTTGAATCACTGGGACATAGAGACAGAGGGGATCGCCAGATTAGTGCCTCCGCTTAGTACCCGGCTTCGTGACGTATTCATCTCATTACCTTCCGAGGCTTCCGTGGACTACACTACGTGAGAACATGAACTACTTGCCACCGTCAACCTAAACCCCGAGGAGTATCGGATGAAGTTTAGGCAGGCCAGAATTCAGCAAGGTCAAACATATAGGCAATTTGGATTTATCCTCAGGAGGCATCTCCAATTCTGGCTAGAGTCAGAACAAGTGGGAAGGAATTCGACTCCCTCGCCGACTTCATGCTAAGGGACCAATTGCTATGTACCCCCTCTCCCCCTCCCCCTCCCCCAGAGATACGCGCCTTCGTCAAGGAGAGGACTGCGTGGGGGAAGCAGATCTGCATGCTTCCAACCATAGGTTATACCCTCGAGAGGTCAGAAAGAACCAGCACTTGTCTCCCAAGAAAGGTGGGTATCCTTTTCTCCAAAGAAAGGGGGTATCCCCAGAAACCCCCGCAAAATAACTCCCCTAAGTTCGTCAGGAACGCCGTAAACCCCAGAAACCCCATAATCTGCTTTAGTTGTGGCATCCAAGGC